>APFE030964494.1:77206-150387 GCA_000404065.3 Pinus taeda | reverse complement strand
TTCATTTTCAACCAAGGCTTTGAATGCTTTGAACTTTTCGAAAGCTTCTTCTTTATGCTTCAGGAGTCCTATCCAACACATCCTATAAAAGTCATCAATGAATAATATGAAGTATTCTTCTCCTTGAGGTGACCTTTTCCTGGATGGACCACATACATCAGTATGGACAAGTTCAAGTGGCTTACTAGCTGATCCTTCCTTCTCAAGAAAATTAGTTTTGGTTTGCTTACCAAACTGACATGATTTGCATATTGTATTGTCTAGAATTCTGATGTTAGGGAGATCATGAACCACCTGATATTTGCATGCTCTCCTTATCTGAGAGAAGCTTAGATGTCCCAATCTTCTGTGCCATAGCCAGTGTTCATCATTCTTTCTTAGATAGCATTATTGTTCTCCTCCCTTGAGTATGTATAAATTATTAGGAGTTCTTATGCCTTTGATCACTATTTCTCCTGTATCAAGCTCACAAACAATACATCCATTTGATTGAAATATTACCTCATTTCCTTGATCACACATTTGACTGACAGTCAATAGATTATGCTTTAAGCCATCAACATACATGACATTTCCAGCTTTGACCTTTTCTTTCAAAAGAACTGAACCTTTACCTTTTAAGAGTGCAGGGGTGTCATTTCCAAATGAGACCTTCCTTTCCTTCTCTAAAGCACTATATGACTAAAGTTTTTCTTTATCACCTGTCACATGTTTCGAGAATCCACTGTCGATGTACCACTGATTTTCCTATCCTTCCGCATATAAGGCTATACCACATATTTTTGGTTATGGTTCTTTCTTTCTCCATTTTTGGGACTCAATGAAGCTTGCTACTTCTGAGTTCTTTGTCAAAACCTACTCCTACATTCAAAATATTTATGACCGAAGTTGTTACAAATAGAACATTCTATTTCATTTTCAAAAGCATAAAAGTTATTATAGGTTCTTTTCATGATTCCAGTCACATTCCCTTGATTTCGTGCTTCTTTGGTCATGATGGTCTTGTAGGCAACACATAGAGCTGCTTTGTGTCCAAAGTTATGACAAGAGAAACATTGTCCATTGAAAAAATTCCTTCAATTATCAAACATACCGTCCCAGTGATTGTAGTTTCCATAGGCATTTATTCTTGAGGAAAATTGAGAATGATTTACCTGCGGTTGGTTGTAGCTTATGTTCATCCTTGAAGTAGATTGCCCCTTATTTACTTGGTGATCTTTGTTACCCTGATTTACCTGGCGATCTGCTTTTTGTCATCGATTGTCAACCTATTCACTTCTCCTTGCTGCATCAAGATAACTTTTCGAGGTGGATGGATTCTATGCTTGAGAGGCTTCTTCATAATATATGAGACCTGTCCTGATTAGAGGAGAATGTTGCACTTTGATAATCTCATCTAAAGTTTCAGATCCTTTAGCAGATCTAAGGTTAAGAGCTTTTTTTTCTCAATATCTTCTCTAAGCCCCACAATTTCACATTCTAACTTTTCATTATGCTTTTCCCTTTCAACAAGTTGGAATGTCAGAGTATCTATGATCATACTCTTTTCTGCTAAACAGATTTTAAGCTTAGAAATTTCTTCATAGAGATCATCTTCATCTCCAGCATCCAAGAAATCATCATCTTCAAAAGCCATCAAAAGTCTATAATCATTACATTGCTCATCTTCATCACTAATTGAAAATCCATCACTGCCATCATGAGTATAATAGCTCTTCTTACTTATATTATGTTTTTTGTTCCATCTAACTGGCTCCTTAACTTTGTCAATCTTGTCTTTATGAGGACACTTTGCTACATAGTGACTTACTCTTCCACAAGCAAAGCATTTGAAAGGTAGATTACATCTAAATCTTCCAGAACCCCGTTGAAGGTTTTTGACAAAGTTTGATTCTTCCTCTCCTTCCAACATATGTCCTAACTCATTGTAATCTCCTTTTCCTAAAGCTTTGAACGCGGCTTCTCTCCTATCGGATGGTCCCCCTTTTCTCATTTCGAAAGTAGTTAGGATTTCGTGCAACTATGACATGGTAATGCTTTGTACATCCTGCTTTGCTTCTATGGTAGACACTTTTGATTCAAACTTAGAAGACAAGGATCTTAGCACTTTTTCAACCAAAGTAACTTCTTTTATTTCTTCACCCAAGTTTTTCATACGATTTACAATCTCATCTATACGTAAGAAATAATTAGCCACACTTTCATCATTGTGCATTCTGAGATTTTCATACTGAATTTTGAGAGTTTGTAGTTTTGCACGTTTTACCTGATCGTCTCCTTCATAGCTCAGAACAATCTTGTCCCATATTTCTTTTGCGGTCTTGAGCTGAATAACCTTAACGAATTATGATTGAGATAAACTCCCTAATAGAGTATTGACGACATTTGCATTTGTTTCATATTGTTTCTTACTAGTTGTATCTGTAGTTGTTGCTGATGGAAATGTGTATCATGTTTCCACGATATCCCAAACTTTTGTACCAAGAGATTGAAGATAGGTTGTGATTCTTACCTTCCAATAGACGAAGTTGCTCCCATCAAAGATTGGTGGCCTGATAGATGCCTCTTTTTCGTAGTTGCTCATGATGATAGATCTTCCTTCAAGCGATAAAGTTTCTTCTAAACGACCCGCTCTGATACCAATTTTTGAAAATAATACTGAGAGGGGGGGTGAATCAGTGTTATCAAATCAATTAATTTTCATTTAACAATCAGATTTGTATACGCTACTTCAACTATGGGAAACTGCGTATATATGCAACTATGTCTAAAGCAACCAGCGCATATTAGTAAACTTATGATTCCTTAAATGTTGATATTTACTCAGTGCATCAAAACTTCGTTAACCTTAAGAACAGTAAACAGGTGCAGTAAAACAGAATAGATCATCACACACATAAACACAAGATATAAGGTGGAAACCCAATGTGGGTGAAAACCACCTATTGCAATTTGTCTCTATCTTCTTAAACTTCTTTTTACAATATATATGTACTGGTGTAGTCTTATACCAATACGTAGGCTTCTACCTGCAGAAAGATACAACCTTCTCCCGTTCTCCATCTTCTCCTGGAAGGGAGCTACAACCCCCTTAGCTCTTGTACTAGCTAATGTACTAATACGTAGGTGTTGAACTACAGAGAGCTACAACCTTCTCTTTTCTTCCAGGGACCATGTTTCATAAACTTTCAGACCGGATCCATTCATGACATCAATCAAACATCAAATATATGTGCATCAACCAATCTCCTTTTTACCAACCAAAAACTGATACAAACAATCACTTCTCTAAATGTTGTAACCAGAAAAAAGTAACAGTAACCAGACACCAATTCCAAACCCAGAACACTGCAGCATTAAACAGAAGTAACTAAAACATATTTTGTGAGACGTACATTACTTCAATATGTGAAACCTGCATGTATACGCGCCTTTGCAATGTTGAACCTGCGTACAGATCTATAAAAGATAATTTACCCTTTTCAAATATTCAGACATCAATTATACCCAAATTATCAGATTTATAGATCAAATCATGTGCCCAATATAACAGATCAAAAATCACACAAAGATACTTCTCTTCAAGCCTTAAGATCTTGAACCTTCAATAGAACTTATCCTTCTTCTAGCACTCGGGTTCCTCCTTGGTTCAGATCAAGCTATGCACCATAACCCAATTACCATTATTCTAGATCTTGCTCTTCATAAGATATTCAATACTTAAGTCAATCACTTTTCTTAATGGTCTCCTTCCCCTTTTATAGTCTTATACCTTACTCAATACCACAGTCCAAAACCACTTAGAACCAATACAATGGACCCAATACCTAGGTTCAATACGTCGGACGAGATACCATGGACCAAATCCATAGGTCCAAATACCATGGACTAAAAATAAGTTTACCCACATGTACACTCTTTTTTGTGCATGAAAGTGCGTGTATACAGATACGCACCTTTTGATCATTGAACCTGCCTGTATACACGACTTGGTTAAGAGGAACCTGCGTATATCTCTTTTTCTTTCATTCTGAGAGCCTGAACTGTGATCTGTCATTTGAGTGAGTTGCCATCAAGGACAACACCTGTGTCATAGAGCTGAACCTGTGTCATAATGCCAACATGAAATCCTCCTAGTTTTTTTGGAACCTTTAAAAAATATACAAATTCTTGAACAAAATTTCATAATAGCTGAGAAATTGTAATGTGTTTGTGAATTTAAGTATTGGATGGGTGTTGGGCCTTAGTTTTGGTCTTATTTTGCTCTAAGAAACTTACCTAACCATCTATTTATCATCCATTTTCACTCCATTCATTCCATTTTGATGTATATTTGATGTCCTTTCAGGCTTTTAGCTTTAATTTGTCAATTTCTAAAGTTTTTATAAAAGTTTGATTTTAAGTGCAAATTTGGCAATTTCAGAAATTCCCGTAATCACTCTATGGTTAATATGGATGCAGGCCACTTGAGAACAAATGGGATACATGAATTAGAATCTTGGGAACTAGGACCAAGCCACCTATGCTTGGTTCCAACAAAATGAGCTTTATTAGGCCTATTTGGAGCTAGTCAATCATGACTAGTTATCCAGAAATCCCATCTAAATAGGGTAGTTTTGGGATTCCATGATATTGGTCATATTTCTTGGGATGAGGGTAGTGAATTCAAATTGAATAGATGGATTAGAGTAGATAAGTTTGTTAGAGTGAATGTAGATCAGGTTGTTTCATGAGACTCCTTATTTAAGAGCCGCAACTTTGATGGCTCATACATTGACTTATGATACTTTTATGCTGTGATACTTTTGGTTTGAAGAATTAATTTGAAGACTTGTGCTATTCTCATTTTGCTGCTCAATGCTATGGATGTGTAATTTATTTAAGCTTATGATATTACTTCTCAAGTGTGCAAGGCAAGGGTGGAGGGCCCCCATTCCAAGCTAAGTACACTTCATTGTTAACTAGTTTTATTTTCTGCAATTTGTTTAGTGTAGAACTGGTTTTTCATAGATTTATTTCAGATTTCTTTATGATTCATGAATGGTATTTGATTGCTTTAGTTGTTAGCTGATTCATCACTTTATTGAATTGAAGAAACATAAGTGTTCAAGTTGAGCATCTCTTCTGCTGAAATGATGAATTACAACTAGTTTCTTTGATATGCATGCAAGTGGTTTTTGTTATGATTTTGAGTATTGAGATGAATAACTTATGATGAAATACTTTATGTGTCTCTTAAGTTAATAGCTTCTTTCATTAACTTATCCATCTCAAATTCTTGATTTTAATCTCTGATTCATTAAGTAATAGTTGAGGCAAAGGTGGTTTCTTGAGTCAAGAACCATCTTAATATTCTTCCTCTACTGTAAACAAGCTGAATTAGAGTTATAAGATGTATTGTTTTTGAATAAATTATCTTTTGAGGTTTTATTATATCTGATCTTCATACATAGTGAACTTGCCTCAAAGCATAAACAACCCGGATTGGTAATAAATAATTGTGTTAGTTTAGGTACATAAATTAGCACAACATTTTTGGCGTCGTTGCCGGGGAGGCAAATATCGACATAGTCAATAGAAAGATAAAATTCAAAACAAACAAAAACATTAGTTACATTTCTTTTCTTTAATTATGTGTCTTTATGCCTAGATTTAGAGATCCTCAAGGTAGATTTATTAAAAACCCCTCACACATAGAGATAGGATCATCACACACACTAGTTACTGGTAATCCAATAATTGAGGAATTGGTAGAAAAACAAAGACTTGGCCAAAGATTAACTTTGATTGAAAGGCAAACTTTCCTAGCTTAGGAAGCAAAACAAAAGCAACCATCAACTTCAGGTAAACAAAAAGAAACTATTAAAGGAAAACCATCTGTTTTTCCATCTATAAGTCAACCTGATTTTGAACAACCTGAATTTTTTCCCAAATTTGAAACAACTGAGCCAATGGTGGAAGAAGGACATGGATCGACTATCCTCACTCCTAAACAACGAATTGAGTATGAAATACAACAAAGAAAATGGAGGAGGAAAAGAGAGGAGGAGGAAAAACAAGAACATGATAGGAAGATGGAGAACGATCAGAAAATACAAGAAGATGGTGATCATGAGGCTACTTTTGGTTTTCCAGTAGTAGACACAAGTGATATATTAGGAGAAGAAGTGAAAATGAAGAATATTCCACCTTCTGTATTGCCAAATTTCTATGGAATGTCCACAGAAGATCCCGATGCTTTTATGTTTGAATTTGATATTTTATGTAGAACATATGGGTATACTGATGACGTCCATAAACTTCGTCTTTTTCCTGCAACACTGAAAGCATCAGCTTTAAAATGGTTCATGGGTTTAGGAGGACAAACAATAAATTCTTGGGATTGTAGATCTAGAGATTGTAAGGAAGATGTTTTTCGAATGACACAACAAGAAGATGAAAGTTTAGAGGAATATTTGGAAAGATTTGCATATAATTTGCAAAAATCTAAATAATGCTCTTTAAACCAAGATACCATTTGAACAATCTTTCTCAAAGGTGTAAGGGATGAATACCTTGACATTCTGAATGTAATGGGTAAAGGAGACATTTCAAATTTACCATTTGAAGAAATTGTGGAATTATGTCAAAAGTATTCTAGAGGAAGATCAAAAACTGGGAAAAGAGAAGTAAGCTCAAAGACAGCAAAATCAGCTGCAGGAGGGATCACGAGAGCTGAGATAGGAATTTTATTGGAAAACTTTAAAATAGACCTCTTAAGTACATTAGGAACACAAGTGGATGTTCTTAAGGCAAACAAGAAGAAAGAAGAACAAGCACAAGCCTTAGCAATATTTTGTTCCAAGTGTAGGAAGAAACATCCATTAAGAGAGTGCCCTTTGGATAATATCCAGGTATGTGGTCTTTGTACAGAAAATCATTCCACAGAAAATTGTCAAAAACTGAAAGAATTGCAAATGAATTCAATGGAAGAAGTGCTAGGAATAGAAGGATTTTATTATGTAGCACCTCGAAGACCATGGCAACCTAGGATGCCTTAGCAAACTCCACAACAATTCCCTCAACAAAGTTACCTCTATCCACCTCAAAATATTTGGACTCCTCCAATGCCATGGCAAGCTTGGCCTCCACAACAATATCCACAAAAACCTGCACAAGGTTGGAGAGGATATGGTTATGGGAATCAACCACCTCAGCAATATCAACAATACTAGCAACAATACCAACAGCCATTTTCATACCCACCATATCCTCCATCCATGCCATTTCCGTAACAAAATTCTGCATACCCGCCATCAATTCCATTTCCACAGCAGAATCCACCACCATTGTTGACACAACCACAACAGTTACAGTTACCATCAAATCAACCCAGACCAACACAATTGCCAACCCAACCAGTGGCCAATCCGAATAACAAAGTGGACAAATCTTCATACACTGTAGAGGAAGCAGCATATTTTCCAACTTACTCTATTCTTCCTCTGAATGATGTCCATTTAAGGTCTGGCAAAGTACTTAAAAAGGATTCTCCGCCAATTGTAGAAGAACCAACTGAACAAGGAGAATCATCTGAAACAGCACAAACTGAAATACAAGTTCAGAAAGGGAAATCAATTACAACTCAAACACCGCCTTACCCTGAAAGGTTGGTGGAACAACCAAATGAAATAACCCTTCCTGAATTTGATATTTTAGATGAATTAAAGAATGCTTATGTAAAAATTCCTTTGTTGAAAGCAATTAAAGAAATACCAATATATGCTAAAACAATAAAGGAATTATGCATCAAGAAATCAGGGAAAAAGAGAAAGGATCCCTCTACAATCCAAGTCATTAGTAAGCTAGCAAGCCTTATGTCTACACAAACTACTGTAGAAAAATATCTTGATCCTGGTATCCCTATGGTTACTATATCAATCAACAATTTCTCAGTACCAAATACATTAATAGACTTGGGAGCAGCTATCAATGTAATGACAATAGAGACAATGAAAACTTTGCAATTAAACGACATTAGAAAAACTTCTACAGTATTAGAACTAGCAGACAGATCTAAAGTTGTTCCGGAAGGAATGTTAGAAGATATCGTAGTCTCTTTGGATTCATGGGAATATCCTGTTGACTTCCTTATCCTGCAACCAAAAAGAAATCTGGGAGGACATCCTCTAATTTTAGGCAGACCATGGTTAGCTACCGCTGATGCCTTTATAGGATGCAGATCAGGAAGTATGATTATCTCACATGGAGATGAGAAGAAACATATCACTCTTTATTCACCTGCACAATCAACTTCTTTAGAATCAGTACTTGAAACTCAAGAAAGACAACAAACTAAATCAGTCTTGAGTATAAATCAATTCTATGATTTTAGAGAAGAGGAAGAGAATGAAGACTTAATGGATCTTTTCATTTCGGAACCAAATATTTCAGAGCAGCTTAGAGAAGAGAAATATGAAGCTGCAAATAACCTTTTGAATCAGTGTTTCCAGGAAACTTGTACTATTCAAACCTTGTGAAATTCTTTTATAAATATATTTCCTGTAAACACAATTTCCAATTCAACAATAAAAACAATTGAGGTATATCCTGGGAAACATTTAAATATTGGAAACCAGCTACAATCAAAACAAGAACAAGAGGTAATTGCATTACTACGAAAATACTCAAAATCATTTGCCTGGGATTATACTGATATGCAAGGAATCCATCCTAGCACATGTGTCCACCACGTCTATACTGATGATAAACTTAAACCTGTTAGACAACCTCAAAGACGAATGAATCCTATGATGAAAGAAATAGTGAAAGAGGAACTGCAAAAACTGTTAAATGTTGGATTCATCTATCCTATTTCAGATAGTCAATGGGTTTCTCCACTAGTTATTGTACCAAAGAAAAATGGAAAGTGGAGGGTATGTGTAGACTATCGGGAATTAAACAAAGCTACATTAAAAGATCATTTTCCTCTACCATTCATTGACCAGGTGTTAGACTCTTTGGCTGGAAAGAAATACTTCTCTTTCTTGGATGGGTTTAGCGGGTACAACCAGATTAGAATAGCAACAGAAGACCAAGACAAGACTACGTTTACTTGCCCATGGGGAACCTATGCATATAAAGTGTTTCCATTTGGCTTATGCAATGCACCTGCAACTTTTCAAAGAGCAGTGCTTGCGATATTTGCTGATCTAGTCCATGAATGTGTAGAAGTTTATATGGATGACTTCACAGTTTATGGAAATACATATGATGATTGCCTCAACAACCTTGAAAAAGTCTTGAAAAGATGTATAGAAACAAATCTATCATTAAATAACGAAAAATGCTATATGATGTTAACAGAGGGTATAGTTCTGGGCCACCATATTTCCACTTCAAGAATTAAGGTGGATCCAGCCAAAATCCAAGTCCTAGTTAACCTGATGCCACCTACAACACAAAAGGAGGTAAGAAGTTTCTTGGGCTATGCGGGCTATTACAGACGATTCATTGAAAACTTTAGTAAAATAGCTCAACCTCTGTTTAAACTATTAGCACGAGATGTTGAATTTCAATGGACAAATAGCTGTAAAAATGCTTTTCAAAATTTAAAAGACAAACTATCAGTGGCACCCATACTTCGTGGGCCAAACTGGTCTTTGCCATTTCATATTTCCACTGACGCATCAGATACTGTGATAGGTACCTCTCTTGGACAGAAAGAAAACTTGTTCAATTATGCAATATACTTTATAAGTAAGAATCTAACACCTGCAGAATTGAACTACATAGTCACAGAAAAAGAAATTTTATCTGTCATACATGCGGTAAATAAATTCAAGCATTATATAACAGGATATCAAGTTTTCATTCATACAGATCATTCAGCAATAAAATACTTGATGAATAAACCCATCACCAATGGACGAATTACAAGATGGCTCCTATTACTGCAAGAATTTAATATCACAATACAGGACCGGCCAGGCAAAGAAAATCAAGTGGCTGACTTTCTGTCCCGAATACAATCACCTAACGACCCAAATCCAGTTATAGACAACTTTCCAGATGAACATCTATTTGCCATAACAGTAAAAACACCTTGGTTTGCAGATATTGCAAATTACTTGTCATCTGGAAAATTTCCAACTCAATTCACTAGCAAGCAAAGAAAGAAAATTGTTAGAGAAAGTTCTAGATATAGCTGGGTGAATGGTGATTTATTTTATACTGGTTCAGATCTAATGATTAGAAAATGTGTGCATGAAGATGAAATATTGGACATTCTCAGAGCATGTCATGATGAACCATGTGGTGGTCATTTTGCAGACAAACGAACAGCATATAAGGTGATGCAACTGGGCTATTACTGGCCATCTGTCTTCAGAGATTCTAAGGCATATGTCAAGCAATGTGACAGTTTCCAAAGAGTGGGGAGACCAATCTTATCAGATGAGATGCCGCTCAAGCCACAAGTCCTCATCGAGCCATTTGAGCAGTGGGCACTTGACTTTGTTGGACCCATTAATCCACCATCAAATGGAAAAAGATACATTCTAGTATGCACGGACTATGTTACCAAATGGGCGGAAGCCAAAGCAGTGAGCAAAGCGACAGAAGACACTGTGGTCACCTTCCTCTTTGAAGAAATTTTTGTGAGATATGGTGTACCTAGACAAATTATAACAGATCAAGGAACACAATTTACATCAAAGTTAGTACGAGATCCGACAGAAAAATACAAGATTAAACACAGGAAGTCTACACCATATCATCCTCAAGCAAATGGACAAGTAGAATCCACAAATAAAGTGCTAGAAAATATCATGACTAAGACAGTACAGCTGAACAAAAAAGATTGGTCTGAAAAGTTAAAAGATGCATTATGGGCCTATAGGATCACATGGAAGAACACAACTGGTTTTAGTCCATACCAGTTGGTCTATGGGAAAGAAGCCTTATTGCCTATCGAATTTCAGATACAAATATATAGACTAGAAGCTCAATTGGGAATGGACTTAACTGAAGCACAACGGAAAAGGATTATGGAATTGAATCAGTTGGATGAGCATCATAAACAAGCTATAGAACATACTACATTTGTGCAACAACAAAGAATGAAATGGCACGACAGATACATCAAGACAAAGACATTTCACAAGGGCGACTCGGCCTTACTTTTTTACTCCAAATTCAAAGACTTCAAAGCAAAGTTTACAACACACTGGCTTGGTCCATATGAAATTGAAGAACTCTTTGACAATGGAGCAGTAAAGATCAAGACCCTACCTCATTTATCGTAAATGGACATAGGCTGAAAGTTTATAATAAGCCTATCATTACAGAAGCATTCATGAAACAACTGGTAGAAGAAAGAGGACTGGAAATTTTGGCTCAGCCATCTTCCAGTTTGAAAAATGAATAAAAATATATTATAAAAATATAAAAAAAAATAAAAAAAATGTGTATAAAAAAGAAAAACAACAAAAAATAAAAAATAATTGGTTTGCTGGTGAAAACCAGGCAACTGGCACCATGCAAGCACGAATTCATAGAGGAAAACTAGGGTAACCTGGACTCTATGAATTCTAAATTCTTGTTCTACTGAATCACACAATTTCAATGCAGGGACTCTCCACAATTGACTTGAGGACAAGTCAAACCTTCAGCAAGGGAGAGTATTAGGCTTTTCACTGAAGAAGCTGAGGTATTGTATTGTCCACATTTTGCATTGTCCACATTGGGACCTGAAGTAAGAACTTGTTGCAGCAGAACCTAAGGAAACATGTCAAGGGTAACACAACATTTTATAAGCATTGCAGAGGGACCTGAGCTGAGACATTACTACAGAGGGACCTGAACAATTCAAGAAGTGGAGCATGGCGAACAAGGCGCAGCAATAAACGTCTACTTTTCATCCATCTACAACATTTTGACTTCATCCCACCTGTACAGACATTATCCAAGGGAGTATATTCATAGTCACTTTGTGCTTGAAATTCAATTTTTTTTAGAAACTTTTCGTCTTCGATCTAATTGAAGTTAGTGCCTAAGGATATTCATTAATATCATATACATTTCCCATATTCCATATCCCATATTCCCTATGTACATTCCATTTCATTCATATACATTCCCTATATATTCCATTTCATTAACCCTAGGTATTTTTCTTTAGAAGTAAAGAGACCAAACTAGGACAACTCTTTTCACCTGCACATAAACTCAAAGCATTAGTAGGAGGAAATAATTTTAAACATGACCCCAATGGTCATTTTAAAATTATAAAGCTATGGTATGCAAGTAAAATTAATCCTATGCGCTATATGGAAAACACAAACAAGTTATGTTTATACAACATATACCATAGTTTAAAAAATATGCATGTGCTAAATATTATGATATGCAAAGTTTAATGCGCAAACGTGGTGATATAACGCACAAAGGTTATAAGGAGTGGTATATAAATAAAAGCGCATAGGATATAAGCTATGGAAATGTGCATATAATATAAGGAGAAAGTATATCATTCCGGGGCGCATAACATATGACAAGAGACAGGGCAGCAAAGGTATATAAATGTGCGAACAAACAAAACACTTGCAATAAACCATAAGCTAATATGAGTATTGCGGCAGCCAAGTAATGGACAATGTTTATCAATGCAATGTAAGCGCACGATGGTATGGCCATAATTAACCAATGTTGTGGTAATGAATAAAACGTTAAACCATACACACAATAGGCTAGCACACAGGTACGGTTTGCCACGGTGTCATGGCAACCTATGGCCATTGGAGAATGTAACGGTGGAAAAGTCATGCGTATGCCACAATAATTCAGCCATCCTCATGACACAGTCGGGCGACTGGTCAAAGAGGACGGCCATGTAAACCACACATGAAAATACCAATGAATGAGAGGCGTGGTACAACCATGAAACGGTCATAAACCGACCTCCCCTGCGCTGTTTAAACCACAGTCTTCATTGCCATAAGCTCAGAGAGATAAAATTGCAGCCGCAAAACAGTAAAAGGGAGGTGGAATGAGTTGAAGCGATTTTTAAAAGAAGGAATCCGAGTTTTATGCGTAGAGGAAGCCGATTTCTGGATCTACCAGGGTAAGACTGGAGTTTATTTCGCTTGGCGACGATGATATGTTATGAATGGTTGATATCAAACTAACGGATTTTCTGCATTGCCATCAGTTTGATTAGCCGAGAAAAGAGGGATTTGAAGCATTCCATGCGCTCATTTGACAGACAGGTAACACTGTGAACCCGCGATAACTCCAAGTTGACAGCACTTATGGATAGCTTAACAAATTTTTATGCGCCGATTATGGTATAGCAATAGTAGTTAACATGCAGCATTTAAAGTTTAAAACATTGCATGCATCACACGTTGAAAGGATCTGAATTAAATGGGGAAAATGATGCATGAAACGTGGAAAATTAGTTGAAACAGGGGAAGCATGGAGCGCCATAGGTTGGTTATAAGTGCGTTGGTTGTTAACTAGTATTTCACTTAAATAATGCTGACTGTTTGTTGCGCGCTATCAGTTGAGAGCCTGTGCATGTCAATCTAAATATATACTTGTAGTTAGATCAGAACAGAGGAATGCACACCAAGTTGTCATTGGTTGGAATCGGATTGATTGAGTCATGCTGTGTTATGTATATAATGTCAATGTTGAGGACGCGAGTTTGTGAATATTGGGCTAAAGCCAAGAGTGTTTTTTAGTTCTGTGTTTTTTTGATGAGCCATGCACGCATATCCTTTCAATTAAATGTTATATCTGATTGATTTTTGCTTGGGATGAGTAATTTTGTTGAGCAGTCCTGTTGATAATGAGGCCGCAAGTTATGTTCGCAGGATTTTATGATGCAGTTGGGGCCTTAAGCCGAGAATATTTTAACAAATTTTGGTTTGATGAGCAGGCTGAGAGCCAAATTCTTTTGTTTTTTTAAATACACAGTAAATCATGTTCTTTTGCAATGAGTAAACATGGTTATTGTTGCATGTGTATTTAGTTTTAAAAAAAACACAGAGATCCGTGTATTAACAGAAGAAATGTACAGGTGTTGTTTACATTAAACAGGGGACTTAAACAGTGTTTTTGCAAAGGATAACAGAGGCTAAAAAGGGCAGAGTTGAGTTGAGTTTGAGGCTGAAGGTAAGCATCTTTTCCTCCTGAATTTCATTTTAAAGATACAACAAGTCATAAATTCTTATTGTTAAAATGAAGTTAGTAACAGCAGAGGCCTATATTGATTGGTTTACAGAAACAATGGCAAACAGAGTAGAACCAAAATTTCAGATAGAAAGCTGGGGAAAAGAGACTGTAGAAAAACTGTATCAGGCAGGGATGATAGGTTTCTTACATAAATTTAATGGCCATTCTGATGAGATAACCAAATACTTTATAAATAATTTCAGTCAAGACCAGACTCGGGTAGGAGAAATTATTGTCCCAGTAACACAAGAGTACTTGTCCAAAGCCTTAGACTTGCCAATGATAGGGGAGAAGTATCACAGAGGCCTCCACTTCAAGGAGAAAGCGTGGACTTTCTTCTTAGAGAAAAACCGTAAGAGAACATTTGATAGGACAAAAGGGATACCCAGGGAGTGGTTTAATGAACCATGGGGAGAGCTAGTCTTGGTCATTCAAAAATTCTTGACTTGTGATCGTGGTTATAGCATTGCTCATTTATATCATGTCAGACTTTTACAGCACATCAGAGGGGAAGATAGGATTAATTTACCATACTTCCTATATAGGAGTCTTGTAAGAATGATTGAAACAGTAAAACAGGAACACAGGCCTAAAGGAGCACAGATATACCATCAAGGATTAATCAAAATCCTAGTGGAATACCAGGTGAGGTCACAGGGCATAGTGTGGAGAGAATTCATGATTAAGAATCATTTTACTGAACAGATTGTTGAAGCAAAAGACAAGATAGAACAGGAAAATAGGAGCTTGTTGACTTCCCCCTTATATCCAAGAACTAGAGCTAGAAATATGGCCATGCATGAAACTGAAGTATCTATCATGTCAATTCCTAGGAGGTTTAGGAACAAGAGTCCTATTGACTTAGACAAAGAAGTAGAGGCATATTCTCCCAGAAAACAAGAAGCACATGATATTGAAGAAGAAGTCCTTGAACAAGATTCCACATATGATGATGATGCGGCAGCAGCATCATTGATGAAAACAACACAAGACTTTGAAAAGGAAATCAATTTGGCTAAAATCCAAGACTTAACTGATCAGTTGGAAATTAGCAAGATCTTGGAAAAGCAATTAACTGAAGAAAACAAAGCACATAAGAAGGATAATGCTAAGCTGATCAAAACAAATGAAAAATTAAAAGAAGAAGTAGGCAGATTGAAACAAAGAAATGAATTACTGTCTAAGCAAGCATTCAAATGGCTAAAGGACAAAAACATGTGGCAGGCCAAATATGAGAAACAAAAAGTTAAAGCAGCTTTGTTCAGGGACATGCATGAATCAGGATTTGATTGTTTGGGCAAGGAAACAGCTACAGGTACAGCATCCACTACAGAAGGCAGAGGTTCCAAGAGGAGCAAGCAAGCATGGGGACATGCTTGATGATAAGCAAGGGAGAGATGTTGGGCCTTAGTTTTGGTCTTATTTTGCTCTAAGAAACTTACCTAACCATCTATTTATTGTCCATTTTCACTCCATTCATTCCATTTTGATGTATATTTGATGTCCTTTCAGGTATTTAGCTTTAATTTGTCAATTTCTAAAGTTTTTATAAAAGTTTGATTTTAAGTGCAAATTTGGCAATTTCATAAATTCCTGTAATCACTCTATGGTTAATATGGATGTAGGCCACTTGAGAACGAATGGGATACATGAATGAGAAGCTTGGGAACTAGGACCAAGCCACCTATGCTTGGTTCCAACAAAATGAGCTTTATTAGGCCTATTTGGAGCTAGTCAATCATGACTAGTTATCCAAAAATCCCATCTAAATAGGGCAGTTTTGGGATTCCATGATATTGGTCATATTTCTTGGGATGAGGGTAGTGAATTCGAATTGAATAGATGGATTAGAGTAGATAAGTTTGTTAGAGTGAATGTAGATTAGGTTGTTTCATGAGACTCCTTATTTAAGAGCCACAACTTTTATGGCTCATACATTGACTTATGATACTTTTATGCTGTGATACTTTTGGTTTGAAGAATTAATTTGAAAACTTGTGCTATTCTCATTTTTCTGCTCAATGCTATGGATGTGTAATTGATTTAAGCTTCCAATATCACTTCTCAAGTGTGCAAGGCAAGGGTGGAGGACCCCCATTCCAAGCTAAGTACACTTCATTGTTAACTAGTTTTATTTTCTGCAATTTGTTTAGTGTAGAACTGGTTTTTCATAGATTTATTTCAGATTTCTTTATGATTCATGAATGGTATTTGATTGCTTTAGTTGTTATCTGATTCATCACTTTATTGAATTGAAGAAACATAAGTGTTCAAGTTGAGCATCTCTTTTGCTGAAATGATGAATTACAACTAGTTTCTTTGATATGCATGCAAGTTGTTTTTGTTATGATTTTGAGTATTGAGATGAATAACTTATGATGAAATACTTTATGTGTCTCTTAAGTTAAGAGCTTCTTTCATTAACTTATCCATCTCAAATTCTTGATTTTAATCTCTAATTCATTAAGTAATAGTTGAGGCAAAGGTGGTTTCTTGAGTCAAGAACCATATTAATATTCTTCCTCTACTGTAAACAAGCTGAATTAGAGTTATAAGATGTATTGTTTTTGAATAAATTATCTTTTGAGGTTTTATTATATCTGATCTTCATACATAGTGAACTTGCCTCAAAGCATAAACAACCCGGATTGATAATAAATAATTGTGTTAGTTTAGGTACATAAATTAGCACAACAATGGGGATATTGTATACCATAAAAATAGGAAAATACCTAGAATATAAAAATAAAAATTAAATTTAAAAATTAAAAAAAAATAAAAACTTTCAAGAATTGACCTTATCATTCAAAAAGGCTAAACTGAGAAGGTTGAATTATTATTAACTAAGAGGAGATAATGAAGGAAAGGAAAGACAAAAATAAACACTTTAATTGTGACGTTGGAAAAGACACTCATTTATTTGATGAAATAAATTATATAATGTTGAATTAAGAAAGAAAACTAAAATGCTTCAAATATTTCTGACTGTAGGCAAGGTCTGCAAGAAGATGTTCTACAAGACGTAACATGACTTTATACATCATTAATGATCAACCTATCATCAAAGACTCATACATACATCCATCTCCCAACCAAGTGGGGATATACCAATATTGACTCATCCACCCAACCAAGTGGGGATATACTAATATTGATTCATCCACCCAACCAAGTGGGGATACATCAAAGGTTTACACATGATAAAACAAGAAAATTACATCATCCGTCCCAGGCATAGTGGGGAAACCAAAGTAGGTCGTTACATAACCTTGATAAGAAAAGAAATACATGACATAGAGACGAAATATATACAACAAGAATATGATAGTCATCAACAACTATCATTAGCAGCATCAGGCAATCATCATTTAGACCAGCAACCATGTTCTCCCTCTACACTTGTTCCACCTGAAACCAAACAAAATTGTGAATATTGAACCAAAATATTGTAAGATAATGCCAACAATTCATTATTAGAAGTATATATGCTCCCCCTGAACCTATGCCAGATGGTCTCTGTCAGACCCCTATCAGACTCTTTTCATCCTGAGCCTAGCCCACTATTGTCTTCAAATTAGCATATACGCGATTGTATCCACAGAAACCAGTGTATGTACGCAGATGCTCCACATGAAACATGCATACAACTACTTTTCTCTAAAACAGACAAGTTTCAACAGCAAGATGATGCATCAACTACTCCCAGCTTCTATCTAAGCTATTCAAATATCTCCCTGGGCAGTGGTTTGGTAAGTATATCAGCAACCTGTTCCTTGGAGGGAACATACTCCAACTTGACCTTTTGTTCAAGCACTTTTTCTCGGAGAAAATGATATTTGATAGGTATGTGCTTGGTCTTTGAATGCATGACATGGTTCTTTGAAATACTGATTGCACTTGTATTATCACATAAAATGGAGATAGGTGGAGTACAATTGATTTCAAAATCTTGCAAAGTTTGCATCATCCAAAGGAGTTGTGTGCAACAAGATGCAGCAGCCACACATTCCACTTCAATTGTAGATAAAGAAATTGAACTTTGTTTCTTACTGAACCAAGATACTAATCTGGGACCCATAAAGAATGCACCACCACTAGTGCTTTTTCTATCATCCACGCTTCCTGCCCACTCTGCATCTGTCTATGCATGAAGTGTGAGATCTGTATCTCTAGGATACCATAAGCCATAGTTTTGTGTTACCTGAAGATATTTGAAAATCCTTTTAACCGCTTGAAGGTGTGCTTCTTTTGGATTTTCCTAGAATATTCCAACTATTCCCACTGCATGCATGATGTTTGGTCGGGTACTTGTCAGATAGAGTAGACTACCAATCATGGATCTATAGGTTGATTGATGTACTGTTGCTGAATTGCCATTTGCGTTGAGGCTACATCTTGTTACCATAGGGGTACATACTGGTTTCAAATATTCCATGCCATATTTCTTCAAGATCTGCTTGAGGTACTTGGTTTGTGATAAAAAGATACCATCTTTATTTTGTTGGACTTGTAAACCAAGAAAATATGTCAGCTCACCAAGCAAGGACATTTCAAATTCTTTGTGCATCACCAAAGCAAATTTTTGACTCATGGCTTCTTCATTGCTACCAAAGATGATATCATCAACATACACAACAAGTATTAGCAATTTATCATTATCAATTTTTATATATAGATTGTTATCTGCTGACCCTTTTGAAAAACCTTGTTGATGGAGGTATTTGTCCAAATAATAATACCAAGCCCTTGGAGCCTGTTTAAGACCACAGAGTGCCTTCTTAAGTCTGCATACAAGTTTTGGATCATTTCCAAGGATGAATCCATCTGGTTCCTCAATATACACCACTTCTTCTAAGTCTCCATTTAAAAAGGCATATTTCACATCCATTTGAAATACTTTGAACTTTTGATAGCTAAAAAGAGAAAGGAACATTCTTATGGCTTCAAGTCTAGCAACCGATGCAAAATTTTCTTCAAAGTCTATACCTTCTTGTTGAGCATACCCTTTACAAACAAGTCTGGACTTGTTTCTAATAGCATCTCCATTTTCATTCAGCTTGTTTTTGAATATCCATTTGGTCCTTATGACATTCTTATCATTTGGTCTTGGAACCAACTCCCAAGTGTTATTCTTTTCAATCTGATCAAGTTCTTCATTCATGACCTTGACCCAACATTCATCTTTCCATGCTTCACTTACATTTCGTGGTTCATTGGAGGAGAGAAATGCTAGATAACTGGAAGCTTCTGAAATAGTTCTTCTTGTTTGTACACGTGTCTCATTCTGCCCCAAAATTTCAGTCTCTAGTTGATTCTTCTGGACATACCTGGATGGAGTCTTTTCTTCTACCCTTATCTATTATTTTGGTGCCTCATATGTTTCTTCTTCATCATAAGCCCGATTTGATGTTGAAGGATAGTCCTCATCATCTTCGAAATCTTCGAATTTTACCTACCTAGGAATATTTCCTTCTTCATCTACCACTACATCAATACCTTCAACAATTTTTCCAAGTCTTTTATTGTAACACTTATATCCTTTGTTGTGGGGAGAGTAACCAAGGAGAATGCCTTCATCTGCTCTAGGTTCAAACTTGCCAAGGTTTTAATCAGTCCTTTTGATGTAACATTTGCTTCCAAAAATTTTGAATTATTTTACCGTAGGAGTCTTAACATACCAAAGTTCATGAGGAGTCTAAGTGCTATTTACTTGGGTGTTTTTCTTGTTGAGAATAGTAACAGCAGCAAATGTAGCTTCTCCCCAGAAGTTTGCAGGAGTTCCAGACTCATCAAGCATAGCATGAGCCATTTGTTGAACCATTCTGTCCATCCTTTATACTACCCCATTTTGCTGAGTCCTTGTAGTAGAGAATTCCTTTCTTATTCCATGTTCTTCACAAAAATCGAAGAATTCATCCGAGGTAAATTCCCTCCTCGATCAGACCTGAAGTATTTGATTCTGCAATCTGATTCGTTTTCAATCAAGGCTTTGAATGCTTTGAACTTTTCGAAAGCTTCTTCTTTATGCTTCAAGAGTCCTATCGAACACATCTTGTAAAAGTTGTCAATGAATAAAATGAAGTATTCTTCTCCTTGAGGTGACCTTTTCCTAGATGGACCACATACATTAGTATGGACAAGTTCAATTGGCTTACTAGCTTATCCTTCCTTCTCAGGAAAAGTGGTTCTGGTTTGCTTACCAAACTGACATGATTTGCATATTGTATTCTCTAGAATTCTGATGTCAAGGAGATCACGAACCGCCTGATATTTGCATGCTTTCCTTATCTGAGAGAATCTTATATCTCCCAATCTTCTATGCCATAGCCAATCTTCATCATTATTTCTTAGATAGCATTGTTATTGTCCTCCCTTGAGCATGTATAAATTATTAAGAGTTCTTATGCCTTTGATCACTATTTCTCCTATATCAATCTCACGAACAATACATCCATTTGATCGAAATATTACCTCATTTCCTTGATCACACATTTGACTGACAGTCAATAGATTATGCTTTAAGCCATCAACATACATGACATTTCTAGCTTTGACCTTTTCTTTCAAAAGAATTGAACCTTTACCTTTTAAGAGTGCAGGGGTGTCATTTCCAAATGAGACCTTCCTTTCCTTTTCTAAAGCACTATATGACTAAAGTTTTTCTTTATCACCTGTCATACATTTCGATAATCCACTATTGATGTACCACTGATTTTCCTATCCTTCCGCATATAAGGCTATACCAAATCTTTCTGGTTGTGGTTCTTTCTTTCTCCATGTTTTGTGGCTCAATGAAGCTTGCTCCTTCTGAGTTGTTTGCCCTACTCCTACATTCAGAATGTTTATGACTGAAGTTGTTACAAATAGAACATTCTATTTCATTTTCAAGAGTAGAAAAGTTATTGTAGGTTCTTTTCATGATTCTAGTCACATTCCCTTAATTTCATGCTTCTTTGGTCATGACAGTCTTGTAGGCAACAGATTGAGCTGCTTTGAGTCCAAAGTTATGACAAGAGAAACATTGGCCATTGAAAAAATTCCTTCGATTATCAAACCTACCATCCCAGTGATTGTAGTTTCCATAGGCATTTATTCTTGAGGCAAATTGAGAATTATTTACCTATGGTTGGTTGTAGCTTCTGTTCATCCTTGAAGAAGATTGCCCCTGATTTGCTTGGTGATCTTTGTTACCCTGATTTACCTAGCGATCTACTTTTTGCTGTCGATTGTCAACCTTTTCACTTCTCCTTGCTGCATCAAGATAACTTTTGGAGATGGATGGATTTTCTGCTTGAGATGCTTCTTCAGAATATCCGAGACCTGTCTTGATTAGAGGATAACGCTGCACTTTGATAATCTCATCTAAAGTTTCAGATCCTTTAGAAAATCTAAGATTAAGAGCTTTTGTTTTCTCAATATCTTTTCTAAGTCCGACAATTTTACATTCTAACTTTTCATTGTGTTTTTCCCTTTCAATAAGTTGGAATGTCAGAGTATCTATGATCATACTCTTTTCTTATAAACATATTTTAAGCTTAAAAATTTCTTCATAGAGATCATATTCATCTCCAGCATCCAAGAAATCATCATCTTCAAATGCCATAAAAAGTCTATAATCATTACATTGCTCATCTTCATCACTAATTGAAAATCCATCACTGTCATCATGAGTATAATAGCTCTTCTTACTTACATTATGTTTTTTGTTCCATCTAACTAGTTCCTTACCTTTATCAAGCTTGTCTTTATGAGGACACTTGGCTGCATAGTGACCGACTCTTCCACAAGCAAAGCATTTGAAAGGTAGCTTACCTCTGAATCTTCCAGAACCCCGTTGAAGGTTTTTGACAAAGTTTGATTCTTCCTCTCCTTCTGACATATGTCCTGACTCATTTTAATCTCCTTTTCCTAAAGCTTTGAATGTGTCTTCTCTCCTGTTTAATGGTCCCCCTTTTCTCATTTCGAAAGCCGTTAGGATTCCGTGCAGCTATGACATGGTAATGCTCTGTAGATCCTGCTTTTCTTCTATGGCAGAAACTTTTAATTCAAACTTAGAAGACAAGGATCTTAGCACTTTTTCAACCAAAGTAACTTCTTTTATTTCTTCACCCAATTTTTTCATACGATTAACAATCTCATCTATACGTAAGAAATAATTATCCACACTTTCATCATTGTGCATTCTGAGATTTTCATACTGAATTCTGAGAGTTTGTAGTTTTGCACATTTTACCTTATCGTCTCCTTCATAGCTTAGAACGATCTTGTCCCATATTTCTTTTGCGGTTTTGAGCTGCATAACCTTGACGAATTCTAATTGAGATAAACTCCCTAATAGAGTATTGACAGCCTTTGCATTTGTTTCATATTTTTTCTCACCAACCGTATCTGTAGGAGTTGTTGATGGAAATCTGTATCTTGTTTCCACGATATCCCAAACTTCTGTACCAAGAGATTGAAGATAGGTTGTGACTCTTACCTTCCAATAGACGAAGTTGCTCCAATCAAAGATTGGTGGCTTGATAGATGCCTCTTTTTCGTAGTTTCTCATGATGATAGATATTCCTTCAAGTGATCAAGCTTCTTCTGAAGGACCCACTCTGATACCAATTGTTGAAAATAATACTGAGAGGGGGGGTGAATCAGTGTTATCAAATCAATTAATTTTCATTTCACAATCATATTTGTATACGCTACTTCAGTTATGGGAAACTACGTATATACGCATCTGTGTCTAAAGCAACTAGTGTATATCAGTAAACTTATAATTCATTAAATGTTGATCTTTACTCAGTGCATCAGAACTTCATTAACCTTAAGAACAGTAAAGTGCAGTAAAACATAATAGATCATCACACACATAAACACAAGATATAAGGTGGAAACCCAATGTGGGTGAAAACCACTTGTTGTTATTTGTCTCTATCTTCTTAAACTTCTTTTTACAATATATCTGTATCGGTGAAGTCTTATACTAGTATGCAAGCTTCTGCTGCAAAAATCTACAACCTTCTCTCATTCTCCAGCTTCTCCTGGAAGGGAGCTACAACCCCCTTAGCTCTTGTACTAGCTGATGTACTAGTACGTAGGTGCTGACCTACAAAAGGCTACAACCTTCTATTTTCTTCCAGGGACCACATTTCATAAATTTTCAGACTGGATTCATTAATTACATCAATCAAACATAAAATATATGTGCATCAACCAATCTCCTTTTTACCAACCAAAAACTGATACAAACAATCACTTCTTTGAATGTTGTAACTAGAAAACAGTAACAGTAACCAGACACCAATTCTGAACCTAGAACACTGCAACAATAAATAGAAGTAGCTAAAACATATTTTGTGAGATGTACACTACTTCAATATGTGAAACCTATGTGCATACACCTCTGTATTAAGGCAAACTTGTGTATATGCTTCTTTGAATTACCTAATCTGCGCGTATACGTGCCTTTGCAATGTTGAACCTACATACAGATCTATAAAAGATAATTTACCCTTTTCAAATATTCAGACATCAGCTATACCCAGATTATCAGATTTATAGATCAAGTCATGTTCCAAATATAACAGATCAAAAATCACACAAAGATACTTCTCTTCAAGCCTTGAGATCTTGACCCTTCAATAGAACTTATCCTTATTCTAGTGCTCAGGTTCCTCCTTGGTTCAGATCCAGCTATGCACCATAGCCTAATGACCATTATTCTAGATATTTCTCTTCATAAGATATTCAATACTTAATTCAATCACTTTTCTTAATGTTTTCCTTCCTCTTTTATAGTCTTAGGCCTTACTCAATACCACAGTCCAAAATCACTTAGAACCAATACAATGGACCCAATACTGGGTTTAACACATCGGACGAGATACCATGGACCAAAGCCATAGGTCCAAATACCAAGGACTAAATACCATGGACTAAAAATAATTTTTCCCACATGTATGCTCTTTTCCGTGCATGAAAGTGCGTGCATACGTATACATGCCTTTTGGTCGTCAAACCTACCTGTATATGCGACTTGGTTAAGAGGAACCTACGTATATCTCTTTTTCTTTCATTCTGAGAGCCTGAACTGTGATCTGTCATTTGAGTGAGTTGCCATCAAGGACAACACCTATGTCATAGAGCTGAACTTGTGTCATAATGCCAACATGAACTCCTCCTAGTTTTTGTGGAACCTTTAAAAAATATACAAATTCTTGAACAAAATTATGTAATAGCCTAGAAATTGTAATGTGTTTGTGAATTTAAGTATTGGATGGGGATATTGTATACCATAAAAATAGGAAAATACCTAGAATATAAAAATAAAAATAAAAAATAAAAACTGAAAATAAAATAAAATAAAAACTTTCAAGAATTGACCTTATCATTCAAAAAGACTAAACTGAGAAGTTTGAATTATTATTAACTAAGGGGTGATAATGAAGGAAAGGAAAGACAAAAATAAACACTTTAATTGTGACGTTGGAAAAGACACTCATTTATTTGATGAAATAAATTATATAATGTTGAATTAAAAAAGAAAACTAAAATGCTTCAAGTATTTATGGCTGTAGGCAAAGTCTGCAAGAAGATGTTCTACAAGAAGAAACATGACTTTATACATCATAAATGATTGTCCTATCACCAAAGACTCATACATACATCCATCTCCCAACCAAGTGGGGATATACCAATATTGACTCATCCACCCAACCAAGTGGGGATATACCAATATTGACTCATCCACCCAACCAAGTGGGGATACATTGAAGGTTTACACATGATAAAACAAGAACATTACATCATCCATCCCAGGCATAGTGGGAAAACTAAAGTAGTTCGTTACATGACCTTGATAAGAAAAGAAATACATGACATAGAGACGAGATATCCACAAGAAGACTATGATAGTCATCAACAACTATCATTAGTAGCATTAGTCAATCATCATTTAGACCAGCAACCATGTTCTCCCTCTGCACCTATTCCACCTGAAACCAAAAGAAACCGTAAATCTTGAACCAAAATCTTCTAAGATAATGCCAACAATGCATTATTAGAAGTATATATGCTCCCCCTGAACCTGTGCCAGATGGTCTCTGTCTGACCCATATCAAACTCTTTTCAACTTGAGCCTGGCCCACTGTTGTCTTCAAATCAACATATACACGATTGTATCCACAGAAACCAGCGTATGTACGCGGATGCTCCACATGAAACTCGTGTACAACTAATTTTCTCTGAAACAGATAAGTTTCAACAGTAAGATGATGCATCAACTACTCCCAGCTTCTGTCTAAGGTATTCAAATATCTCCTTGGGCAATGGTTTGGTGAGTATATCAACAACCTATTCCTTGGAGGGAACATACTCCAACTTGACCTTTTGTTCAAGCACTTGTTCTCGGAGAAAATGATATTTTATAGGTATGTGCTTGGTCTTTGAATGCATGATAGGGTTCTTTGAAATACTGATTGCACTTGTATTATCACATAAAATGGAGATAGTGGAGTACAAGTGATTTGAAAATATTGCAAAGTTTCCATCATCCAAAGGAGTTGTGTGCAGCAAGATGCAGTAGCCACATATTCTGCTTCAGCTGTAGATAAAGCAATTGAACTTTGCTTCTTGTTGAACCAAGATACTAATCTGGGACCCATAAAGAATGCACCACCACTAGTGCTTTTTCTATCATCCACGCTTCCTACCCAATCTGCATCTGTATATGCATGAAGTGTGAGATATGTATCTCTAGGATACAATAAGCCATAGTTTTGTGTTGGTTCTTCCTCATCATCAGGGTGAGGGTTCTGATGGAAGGGATCTTGTGTGTTCACACTATGACATCTAGACTCTTGAACAACTTTGCATAGGAAGCCTCAATGTTGGTGATGAGCAGATGAAATTGCTCATAGTTTTGTATCAACATCTGAATCCATGCTTTGTCTAGCTCAGCCTTTGGCTTCATCTTCTTTTGCAAGTAAATCAGGGCTCCTATGTACCTCATTATCCATTCTTGCATGTGTGCAACAGCAATGTGAATGTCTTTGAGAGTTTGGGTTGTCTGTGCGCACTTCTGCTAAAAATTGTATAGATGGGCAATTGCTTTGTGCATGGTGAAAAATCTTATATACATTGTCTGCATGGTGGCCTACAATGTGGATATCTCTGCACTATTTCTTTCTTCATCTCTATCATGGTGGATCCTTCGGACTGCTCTGTTCTCTGCCTAGCCTCTTACAAGTCCTTTTCCATTCAATCATTCTCTGTTATCAAGAAATTGACTGTTGAACTCATGGTTTTTGCATAAGCATTAGAAGCCTCAGCCATGGAAACTAGATATATTCTAACATATGGTACAATCACCCTTTCTTCTATGTGTGCTAGTGATGTATGATTGTCCAGGAGTTGCTTTCTTCATGCTTATACAATCCTCTATCATGTCTCGTCAAATGATAGATTGTACACATCTATGTCTGGATCATCATCATGGAGAACAACTTCTCCTTGCTCGCTCAAGACTGGTTGTGGTTCTGGAGGTAGTGGAGACTGTGGTACGACCTCGGATGCCCTCAGTTTGAGATCGATGTCTTGGTCCTCTAGCTCCTATTTTGTTTCCATGTCTGTTGCCTCAACCAACTACTCAACCTACTAAGAAAGTTCCCGAACCTGCACCTGCTCACTCTCTTCATCATTTGTTGGTTGCACTATTGTCTGAACCTGTATCTATGCATTTGCCTCTGTCAGTGCACCTAGTCCTTCTTCCTGTTCTTGTTTTTGTCTTTCTTCATTCTCTCTCCTCCTAAGCTCTTGTTCTTCTTTCAGCTTCTTCTCCGTCTCCTGCAACTTCCTCTCTATCTCTTCCAGTCTTTACTTCACCCTCTTTCTATGCACTACTCTCCTATTTTGTTGTCATCTCTTTTCATCTATCTCCAATTTAAGCTACTCTCTCAACAAGTGTATCTTCTTTGAACTTGTAGCCTTGCTCAGTCTCTACACTCTCGGCAATCTTCCTATTTCCTTTGTCTTATGCAAGTTTGTTTCTCACTGTTGTTGTTTTTGTTCCTTCCTGTGACATTGTTTCCTACAGTGCTTCTTTCCATTCTAAGGCCATGTTGATGGGTTCATTGAGCCTAGAGAAATTTTAGCAATATCTCCAAGAATCATCCTCTGGCCAATGACATGCCCCATGGACCCATGGGAAGTACACTTTCACACAATGGTTCTTGCATATGCAGTGAGGATCATAGGGATTCAAACTCTTAGTGTTGACTCTGAACTTATTCAAGTCCTCAATCTCAACATCTGCATCCTTCAAGGTACAAATATCTTACAACCCAATACCCAAAGGAAGAGTAGGCCATCGTGCCTTCTTCCTCCTGTGCAGTGTTGTTGATAACCCTGTGGAGTTGTGGTATGAAACCTCTTGCAAGACCAACTTTTCTGTAGAAAACCTCGATAGCTCATGCAGAGGCTTGTCCATGCCAAACATCCTAGGGAAGGTGTCAACGTGTGAGGCATACCAATCTAAAATGTTAAGCAATGCATGCATCACTTCTTGGGACATGCAAGGTGGGTCCTGTTCACATATAATCCTGTACATCAGGGCGATGAAGTGGTCAGATAGCCTTGTCATGACTCCTCAGTAGCTACAATCAGAGAGAAACTTACAATAAACATCCACAACTTCCTCTGATGGTGTCCATGTACAACCCATTCCAGGGAATTGTTGTTGGGCACAAATTGCATTAGGCAAGTATGCGGACATATAGAATCTTTCTTGTCCATCCTTAGGCAGATTTTGGGCATTTAACACATGCACTTTCAACTGAAGATCCAACATGTATGACCAGTTGAAAGGCCTTCCTCCATTTTCCAACTGATCTAACATAACCACCCAACTCTGCAAGAAGGTCTCTGTGCTCTCTTGGCCATACAAGCAACATGAGAATATGACCAGGAATTGGTAAGCCTTCCTGAGTGACTTCGTCTTATAGATCTAGTTGGGTGTCATTCTGAACTTTGATGTCTCTTTTACCTAATGCTTCATGATATCTCTAGAGTTTACATAATTGTTTGGAGTGAAGAATAGTTCATCCATGTATTTCACTAACTGTAGCAAGTGATACATCTGATGATAGTTTTTTGACCTGAAGGTGGCAAGTTGTGTTCCACTAGTGTTGCTCAGTGTCATCATCTCGGGATCAATATGTGATACAACCAAGTGAATGATATCCGCATACAGGAAGGCGCGATACCTGCATGAAACCGTATACAATCCTAACTTTTGAATGTTGACATAGACTTGTCGATCTTCCAAATCTTCTTTGAAAGTGCCTACAAATATGTCCTTTATTTCTTGCCATGTGATCTTCATGTCCTTCTCTACAAATAGTTGTGTGTCTGCATTGATGGGAAAGTTTATTGGCACCTGTTCAACCACTTCTCGAGTGTTTCTCTATAGAGTGTCCTTAGATCTAGCTCTCTTGGAAACCATGATGCATGTACATGATGAGATATTTCTCAACAACTTATGTACCTAGAGATAGAGCAGACACTCACGGAAAGCAAATGTCAATTTAAAAAAAAACACAATGCACTTCAAGGATCGATCATGCAACAAGTTGGGTGATTGTTGGGAAAGATTATGAAGTAGTGACTCTCAAGGTTGGGAGACTATAAATTGGAACTGCACATTGCACAGTCTCAACTGCCAGTGAGACCTGCTTCTAACTGGAACTGTTCAGAGCACAGTCCAGTTGGGTTGATTGTGGACTGGAATTGCACAATGTGCAGTTTAGTTCAACTTGACTGTTGGCTGGGACTGTGCATTGTGCAATCCCAGTGGGAAATCCTGGGCACTGTCTACCAGAACTATGTAGAGCATAGTTGGAGGCTAGTGACAGGCAACCTTTGTGCAATTTATGGGGCCAAGCTAGAGCCTCAAGTTTAGGAATGTGCAGAGCATGTCGGGGAAAGCAGGATCTAAGCCAAGGCAGCCTAAATATTCCCAAGGGTGACTTGAAAATGAGTAGATCTAAAATTGTAAGCAAAGGATGGTGCAGACATGAGTGAATGATAATACATGCAATCAAAATCAATGAACAATGAAGCTGGTGGCGAAAGACAATGAAAACAATGAAAACTTGAAAACAACACTTCTACGAGTTAAAGAAAACGAAAACGCTAGTAGCCATTCAACAAAACATGAAAAACAACACTCACACAATCCAAGGAAATAAAATTGACAGAAACAGCAACAAAAGACTTGAAAAGCAAAACTTACCTGGAAAAGTTGTGCTGACTGTGCTGAAGGTTCCTAGATGCCTTAGGAATGCAAAAGCTCTTGGATCAAATGTGTAGAATGAGCTTTGGGGCATCATTTAAATAGATTTGGTAGATTTAGAGTTTATGATGTGCATGCCACAAATATAGGAAAAAAACGACACTTGGCATGAAGTTTCTAAAATAAACTTGAATGTAACTCCCAATGCTAAAAATAGATCCCCTTTTTTTAGGGATGATTTTTTATTTTTTTGTCCTTTTTTCTTCTTTTAGAAAGACTGTCATGCGTGCATGGGAGGATTGCGCAATTCTGAAGGGAACTGAGCAAAATGTAGACACATGCATTAGACAACAACAAGAGGAATGATTTTTCAAAATTCTTGGGTTGACTGGCTCTGGATGCCTCTCATGCTCTGCGCAATGTCCTAGCTGAAGAAAAGTTGTCAACTGGATTTGCACAATTCCTAAGTTGAAGCCTAGTGTTGAGATGTTCTGCACAATTTCTCTGAGCAAGGTTGTTTGCCAGACTGATGTGTGCATTTCTGGAGAGCAAGGAAAATTGTCAAGCTACTCTATGTAATTCCTGAGAGGAAGGCAGGATTCCCTCTAGGATTGCACAGTTTTCCAAGACAGCGCAAGAACCGGATGTGAATCAAGTCATGGGGTCAGCTTGTGGTTCGTTAGAAAAACAATTTAGCGAACACAAGCTACAAAGTGAAACATAACTTGAATAGAAACACAAGTGCCTGAGCAGTGCAAGATATGCTGCAAATCTTTTCAGGAAAGGGGCTCCAAAACAAAGCAAAGACGAAATTTTGGAGGGTAGTTGTAGTCGCTACAACATTGGCGACCCACTAGTAGAAGTTCAACTCTCTGCATGGACCATGTTTCGTGTAAATTCTAACTCCTTTGGAAGTATTGTTCGATTCTTTGATTGGCATAGCTTCTACACTAGCTTGTATTAAATATATAGTCCATGCCATTCTCTTGATCGATCAAGACACATACAAAGCCAAGCCAGCTGAGTTGTTTCAATTGGGGAAGAGGGGTATATTGGTGCACAATTAATATGACTATTAGAGTTTTAGTTTCATCTCTGGTGCTTCTCTGCTGCTAGCAAACCTGGACAATACCCCAATAGAGGAAAGTAGGAACACAAGCATCGCTCCACTGCCAGCGAGCTTGATCAGTACCCTGGAAAAGTTACTTGCATCACCTCTCTGTGCAGGAAGCCTTTCTCTTCTCTTTCCTTTATTTATTTATTTCATTTTTCAAAGTACTATGCATATGTACTTCATGAGGTGGAAGAGGGATCCTGACTTATTGAGAGAAGAAGAGGTTGTCCCTTCAGAGAAGTATGTTATATATACCTTTTACATACTTGTTAAAGTTTTCCCCCTCACCTTACTCTACTCGACTGAGTTGACAAGGGTTAACTAAACATAGAAAAACTGATTAGACTAGGCGGTACTAGTTAAAAGTGTAAGTGTTGTGTTTTCACCAAGACTCACTCTAAACAAAACATATTTTCCAGTAGGTTTTCATCACCTGAAGACAAAAATCTCTTCAAAATAGAGAGGAAAACAAATAACTAATTGTTGATAGTTGTACAAGTCCTCTTGTAATTCACCATGCTTGTCTCAAGATCCAAACATGGTTTCATCTGAAGCTAAACCCACGGGTGCATAACAAGCAAACAAAACAAAGAAGCAAAGGATAGAAGTAAATGAAAGCAAAACAATTAAGCAAAGAAAGCATGAAAGCAAAGAAAACAAGAAAGCAAAGCAAACAATAAAGAAAACACTACTCCTACTCCTATGCTAAAAGGTGCATGGGTCTACTCACATAAATTGATATTTCCAATGCAGCCATCAGTGCATTGATTGACCCATGTTGGCGAAGGCATAATTGACAATGAAGATAAGAATGTAAACTAGTACACCAAAAATATAAGATGGTAAAGACCAACATGCTCGAATATTGAATGCCTCCACAGAAAAGAAAAGAGTAAACGCATAAGATTAACATTCTACGAACATACCATGGTGTTGCAACACACTATGCGCAGACGATGAGCATGTACACTCTTTCGACTGTGGCAAATGAACAAACATGAAAAAGGAGGACAACTTTCGCTTAGCAAGAGTGCTCATTGTGTATGATTCCTCCAATGCATGAGTGATGGGATCGTGTGATTGAGGTGGAGGACGTGAAATCTGTGGATGATATTGATCTTCAATGTAAATAGTAGAGTGATGAGGAGCCTGGGGTGTTTCAATGGATTTCTGATCTGAAGTGGAACTAACCTCAGGACAGCGAGGACCTGACATAACCATCAGCTCAGGTAAAGCACCTCAACAGCTTGACGGGCTTTCACTTCATCATCAGGTGGATCATCAAAGGCTAGTGGATTAGAAAAATCAATAGAAAATGAATCAACATCATGATTGAATGAAGGAGTAAAGAGATCACAATAGCCACAATCAGAAAATTCAATATCTTCATCGGCATACTCATGATCTGACGAATCATACACAGGGGTTGATGAGAAACAAGAATGTTAACCCTCTGATTTTTCAAAAAAGATATATTAGGTGGATTCAGAAAGAAATATGTGTCCTCTTCACAATCAAATGACAAATTGACATCCAGTGTCTTTTGTGAATGATTGGAAGTAGAAGCATCCAGGAATAAATTTTCATAAGACAAATCAAAAATGGCAAAATTACAAAAGATGTTAGGAAATAGCGGATGACGTGCGGACAGAAGGAGATCATCCTTCACCGCGGGTTCTTCTTATGATTCCCACACATACTCACCATAAATGATAGCACAGTTTGGATGCTCAAATCCAACTCTGTCGACAACTTGATACTCGTGAACAGCGAATGTGGAGTCCAGAATGGCAGAACACAACACAATACAATCTAGAGGATCAACAGAACGACAAGATGAAGGTTGAGAGAATAAGTTCACGTGACAATTAACAAAATTTCAAGCTAAATATGCATAGATATCCAGAGCGTGTGGGGTGGGAGGATGTGACAGTTCAACAGATGGGTTCATAACTTCTCCCACCTTGCACTGCAAGGATAAATATGTTTGGTGAGAAGCAGATGGAAGGTCACTTGTGACAGCAACCTTGTTCGTCTTAGGTTTGGTAGATCTAACACCTAGGTATGCTGGGAAGGGTTCAAATGATTCTAGCATGTGAGGATTTGCACATATGTGAAGAATATATTGAAATATTTCATTGATAAATTTCTAATCAATTTCATCTTTGGATATTTTAAAACCGAGATCTTGGAACCACTTCTAGAATTGAAAAATGGATTCATCAGGTGCTTTTCGTAATCCTAGAATTTTCTTATTGAGTGCTTTATGATCATAATCATAGAATGCATGGGGAAAATCTTCGATCATCTGATCATAAGAGTGAATGGATGTTGTAGGAAATTTGACACACCATTGTAGGGTGTGCCCTTGAAACTTGAATGTGAAGAGTGGTGAGCACCATTATTGTAGCAAGAATGCTACAACTCTTGGGCCACCAACTTTACTTCTATCAACCCGGTAGTTCGTAACAAACTTGGAAGCATTGGTGCTATATGCACAAGTACTAGTTCTTACTTAAGGTTGTCACTTAGTCAACCAGTGCAAGATCACTAGGAGCTCAAGCCAACTCCTATAGATCTCAAAAGAAGCTCTATGTGTGATGAAAGAAAGAATATTACTCTATAGAAGCTATTCTAATTGCAGAAAGGAAAAAGATTGTAATGTAAAGCAAGACCTAGTAAACCCTAATTAACAAGCTAATCCTACTTTTTCTAAAACATTATGAAAACCATGAAAGAAATGCCATTACCTACTTAAGAAAGTAAACAACATCTAACCATGAATTTGACGTGCATCTAATTTATTGTGTGTGAGTGTGACTGCGAACAAGTGGCGTTAGATTGCGGTTTTGAAACTTAGGAGGATGTGAGATGGTGTGGATGGGTTCTAGGAGGTCTTAGGTGGCCTTATGGAGGCTTTTCCCACTTTCAACCTTCAAAAGAAAGCCTACAGGAAAAACTACAGGAGGACACAAGGAAACTACAAGAGGCCTACAAGAGGAGGCCGAGAGAAATTTCCGTTATTTTGAGGGTGTAAGAGTGGGTGAAAATTTTGGATGAAGGTTGGAATGAGGTGTTAGGGTGCCTAAGGTCTACCATGAATCACCATGAGAGAGAAAGATGATTGGGTTTTCTCAAGGAGAGAGGAAGAAGTTCTATGAAAAAATGAAGGAAACTAGGGTAGAATTGAGGTGAGGTTTAGGAGACCTATAGGGCATGTATCAGATGGTGGATGTGATTGCTGAGAAGCTGGCCTACTACTGGAAGAGATATATTGCAAAGGAACTAATAGTCAACTAAGAAAATCAAACAACAAATGAAATGAGTGCATTTAGGAAAAACAAAGTTTTGCATTAAAATGGTCCAAACTATGATCTATGAAAGGAAATGCTGAGAAATGTTGTAGGAAAGTAAAGCATGAAATAGTAATATTGCAAATTAGGAAATGAACATGATAAAGGAGATCTGAAGCAAATCAAAATTGGACTGTTAACCTATTAAAGAACTACAAACACTAGAAGTCCTATGAATGAGGAAAATCTGTGTTTTTGGGGTAGCAAGAGAGTCTTTGCCTCAAATCATGGTCCCAAAGGGAGGAAGAGAGGCCAAGGCACTATTGCTAGCCTTTTGAGTCTTTTCTTATCATTGCTTAACCTACTACAGAAGCACAAATGGAAGCAAACTACTAAATCATCAAAAGCAACCTATTCTATTCTTAACCATAAAAGAAATACATCTAAGAGAAAATTAATCTACAAACTGAAGTAAAGCATACAAATGCAATTAAAGAGAAGCTTGGCTGCTTGGTTTGGGCCCTAACCCAAGAGCTTCAGCCCTCTAAGATAACTCGATGCTATCTCAAAAAGGATTCCATCTTCATCATCAAAAAATAGCAAGATTACATAAAAGTGTCACAAAATAGTAAGCTCGAAATTTGAGCAGAGTTTACATAAGAAAAAATATGACCCTAGTGAGGCCCTAGGCCTCTCTACTTATACATCTAAAGCTACCACCATCTTCCTTAAAATCAGGGAGGTTTGGCTCCAAAAACTCTAGATAACTATCAATCATCCTCCACTTTCTCGGTTTCCTTCTAGTGCATGATTAGGCTGCGTTTACTCGAGCTGAATGAAGGGGAATTCGAAGTGAGGAGTAATAAATGAGGGGGATTCCTTCCTATAAGTCCTCTCCTATGTCTACTTCGAGTTATTGCTGCCATTTGACCATTGGATCCTTGACTCTGACCTCGAAATCCATCAATAATCTGCATTAAATACATGTTAGACCACATGGCATCATAACTAACTCAACTCACTCCATAAGCATAAATATAATCAAAAAATCACACAATAAGTTAAGAGAATGGTTGATTTGACTAGATTAGGAGGTAAAATGAGCCCATATAATTACCCATTTATGAGACTCATCATCACCCCCTACTGAAGTTGTTACTCATCCTCTGAGCAACCTAGTCAATCTCTTCATCTTTTATGGTGTTGGTGGCTTCCCTAGAATTCCAAGCTTATGATGTGGTCTGCTTATGTTCTCCATAAAATCCTACTACTCGATCTATGTCCTTCCACTGCTCCTCTTCTTCTTCTTCTCTTCTGCCTTCCAAAATGCCTAATAGGAGTGGAGGACTTAGTTTGAGGCCAATCCAGTTGACCTTCACCCTTTGCATGGAGTGCTTGTACATTGGCACTCTTTTGAATGCCTCCCTCAGCCTCATTGGGGAATGGTATTCTCTGATCTACAGGTTGTGGGGTAGGGTGTTCCATCTTCTCATGCAGGCATGCACATAGTTATTCCCAAGTAGCCTTTCCATCTTCAAAGTGTGCAATTGCTTGTTCCTGAATGGCTAGATATCTAGGGGCAATCTAAGGGTCATTGGCAAGTAGGTTGTGTGTGTTGATGAGTGCCATAGGATCTAATGACTCAACTCTTATCATTAATGCCTCATTCTTCTCTTTTATCCTCAATCTTTTCATTTCTGCTTCCCTCAAATATTCATGGTTCATCCATGAGGCCATGGCCATTAATTGTAGATCCCCTAGCTTGGCATTAAGGTCCCACACATTCATGTCTGTGACGGCCATATTGTGTAGGTAGAACTCTGCCATCTTTGTTTTATCCTCTAAGGTGCTTTGGTCACACATATCCATGAACTGCCTGTGGTCTTGGAAAGGCATTGTGCCTCTTTGTGCCAATGTCCTTATTTGGAATTAAAGCCATTGGTCCTTCAGATAGAGACCATAAGATTTGGCTGGTGTTATGCATTGTGGTGCTTCCATGGATAAGCTGGCCATGTATGCCAGCTGAGTCTCTTTCTCTTGCAGCTGCTTTCTTAGTAGCTCATTCTCATTTTCAAGGTGGCTTCTTGTAATGGCCTCTCTGTCTCTGAGAGCACTCAATTCTCTTCCCATCTCCCTGAGTTTATTTTCCATATGGCCAACATCCTCAACTCCTTTGGATTTGGCTATCTGCATCCATCTATGCATTCTCACTCTTTCTTTCTCCAATTCAAAAAATAGTGGAATTGAAAATTTCTATGGGATTATCCTACCTCCCTCAAGTAGATTGTAATAGGAGGCAAGACTAGGCTGGGGGTCAGGTTCTTGTAGCTCTTGTGCTTCCCCCTTCACCTCTGGCTATTCCCCTATCTTTTTTGCAAGCTTTTGGGTCTCCTATGGTTTGGACAGTGTCTCCTATAGGACTGTCTGAGCCTCCTGTAGGTCTGGTTTTGGATCTTGTAGTACTGCCTTTCCCTTCCATGTAGAAGATCTTGGAGTCCCCCTTTCATAGGTTATGGGTGTCTTAGAAGGAGATTCTTTCACCTTGGCAGATGGTGAATCTTCAATGGTAATGGGAACTTTTGAAGAGGGCTGAGGTTTGCCGGTTTTAATTCTTGTGCTTTTCCTTGCCCTGAAATACATGGAGGTCTTTCTTTTCCTCTTCTGCTTTGGCTTGACTGGTGTACTAAGGTTAGTGAGGCAAGATGCTACTTCTCTTTCCAAAGTCTCAGGGGACTTTTCTCCTTACTCTACCTTTTTTGCCTCCTTTTCTCCCTCTTCTGTCTCTTTTTATGTCTCTTCAAATTTTCCCTCCTCTGTTTCTTTTCCTTCCTCCCTTTCTTATTATGTTGTGTCACCACTGGCTTCACCTTCTCCTCCTTGTTGTTCTTCATCCTCACTGCTAGTAGGACTGACATCATAGGTTAATGCATTTATGTCATCCTTAGCTGTCATATTTCAAAAAACTTCCCATGCTATATGGAGTGTAAAGGTATGGAGAGCTTCCTCTACTAGGATTTTGATTAAGCCATGGTGAGCTGATTAAGCCATGGTGAGCTAATTTCCCTAAATTTCCTGCTTGTACCTTGGTGCTGGATTCAATGAGGGACTGAAGGAGAAAGTAAGGGATACTGAGCTTTTGAGGTGTTGGGGTATCCATGCCATATCTCAAGTCATGGAGGATTCTGAAATGATATCCATAGACAATGGTGTGCCTCCCTTCATAGGAAATGTATTTGATGACTTGGTAGCTAACCTCATCCTAGGGCTATGGTACACTAACCCTTCTAATTCCATTTTTATCTTCGACAGGGGCTTCATTATTTTGGGAAAATTTCTTCTTGGTAGTCTGGCCAATTGGTTTCTCATATTTACTCCAAGGCAGCCCAAGAGGAAGGGTAGTGACCCTACTGATGAATTCAAGGGTTATTTCGATGGAGAGGCCTCTAATGGTTACAGTGGCATGTGTTCTTGTGTGAGAGACTAGAGAGAGAAAAAAAATTTTGGCAATTTCATCATCAAACCCTGTAAATTTCTCAAAGAAATTCATCCAGTCTGTCCTTGTGAATATGTCCACCGCTTGAGGATGTGCATGGAGCCTAGTGGAGTTAGTGGGATCCTTTCTCATAAACCCTCCTATCATATTGTCTGTACTCTTTTGGAAAACCAAATATGGAGGTGGAGACAGATAATTTTGAGACAAACGGAGAAACAGAGGAGATTGTGTTTCTTTTTAAATAATCAAAAAAAAAAATTATGTATTTTCTGCCCTCCTAAAGACTTATTCCATCCTCAAATTGAGATCACTTCTTTCATGTATTGATATTCAACAGGGGCATGCATTAACCCTACCTCTCCAGACTGAAATTTGTGCCAAAATTTATGGTTTCTCCCTTCAAAATGACTCACTTCCCCTCCTATAGAAGCTCGTTGTCCCTCTTGTATATTTCCTGTAGGTGCTCCTGTAGAAAACGCCGAGAGCAAATATAGGGAGGAAATCAATGGAGAATGGTGGTTAAGAGGCTGTGAGGGAACAAGAAGACTATTGTGGCTAAGTTACGAGGAGAAAATGAAGAAAAGGTGGTGAGAATGTGCAGGGAGGAGTGATCATTACTTTTTATGGCTATTTTCGGTTATGAGCGCTAAGCTAGCAAGGTGTACGTTGGTCCCACCTACTTGGTCATAATTGCCCCTCCACATAATCATCCCTCATTATTGCATCGGATTTCACACTTCCTCCCACTACCTATCCTTGGCATCTTGTGCTTGAGTTGACTGTGTGCACATGTGGGTGACATCTCAGATAAGTGGAGTCACCTAAATGAAGGTGGCCAAGTTAATTGGCTACCTTTCCCTCATTTAATCTCAACCATCTCATTGCCTTTCGTATGACTCCTAATTACACAAATGCAAATAGAGGAGTCATTTAGTTACTTACCTGTGATCCGAGTGTATTTGTTGTAAGGTGTTGTGGCTTTCTCTATTGCATGCCTACACTTTTATTTATGCATGTTGTCTCTGCTAGCTAATGTGTGGTTGTGTACTTTTGCAGGTTCTTCTTTTGCTGGAGCTAAGTTGCATGTGCCTTTCCAACCTGCAGATTGCACTCTTTTGTTTTTGGTGCTGGACTTCTATGGGATCAGTTGCTACAGGAATTCCTATAGGAGCTCCTATAGTTGCTTCTCCCCTGGAAACTTCAGCTTTTCCCTATGCTTGGAGCTCTAGAATAATTCCAAATGTGTAATGAATGATGGATGGATGGTAGGTAAGCTTCAGGGAAGGTTATTGGTGCCTTTTCCTCTTTTTATTTTTTTTTTTTTTTTAACCTAAAAATTGTTTTTTCGTGTTTTTCTTGGACGGGAAGAAAAAATAATGATGCTTTGGGTGTGATGTAGGGTTGGAAATGATGGAAAGGATGTTTGAAGATGGTAGGATGGATTATAGGTTCCTCATGAAGCTTTTTTGTCCCTCAAACTGCCTTCTGTCGACACTTTTGGCTCTCTGTAGTTCCTATAGGAGCCTCCTGTAGAAAACACAGTTTTGGAAGAAAAAGGTACAGTGGGGTGAAAGAGATACCAACAATGATGGAGGAAGGTGTGGAGAAGATGAGATGGATGTTGGTGTGAATGTCAAAGTCCCCTTGGCACCTTCTTCTGCTCCTTGTAGTCCTCCTACAAACCTGTAATGCAATAAAAATTCATTTTTTCTTCCTTTTTTTTTTTGAAAACAACTAAGGCACCTTAGAGAGGTTTTCACCCTAATTGTCTGCCCTAGGTGCCTCCAAGGGAGGTTTCCACCCAGGGATCTTATTCTTTTTCCCCTTTTTTTTGACATCACTGGGCCGCCTCAAAAGAGGTTTTCGACCCAATGATGGGACTCAAGCGCCTCATGGAGGTTTTCACTTGAGTCCTTATTTTTTATTTTCCTTTTCTTCAGTGATTGGGTGAAGTGGAAGCTAAGACATGCTCCACTACCATCACTATTTTATTCAAATCTTCAATAAACTCTCACTTGGAGAGATGTTTCTTGTAAACTTTCAACCAATGTCCATTGACAAGCATGGGGATGGCTTCATCATCAATGGTTCTGATCAACATTGAACCATTGTCATTGCATTTCTCCACAATGTAGGGTCCCAGCCATCTTTTCCTCAACTTTCCTTTGAAATATTTGTATCTTGAATCATAGAGTAGTGCCCAATCTCCCTCTTGGAATTGCTTCTCCTTGATATTGTTTTCATGCCATATCTTTCTCTGAAGATGAACTACCTTTGTATGGAGAAGGGCTTGCAATCTGTATTCATCCAATCCACTGAGTTGAAGTAATCTCTCCTTCTATGTATGGATGAGGTCTATGTTAGGCCCCTACACTACTAGTGTAACCCCTTATTATTATTAGTACAACCCTCTTATTATATTGATGTACCCATGTAGTGCCCATATTGTTACTATTGTGCCCCATAGAAGCCCACTATTGTTATTATTGTGCCCTTACATTATTATTGTTATGTAGCCTCTGATTATATAATGACCCCTTAGACTCCTATATATAGAAAGAAGGTATTTTCATTTGTATCATCCAATAATTGTTCATTTATGTAATATAAAGGAGGTTGCCCCCTTGAAGAGGTTGAATTTTAAGGCATTGAGCTATCTTTTCTAGAGCTGGTTTCATAACATTTGGTATCAGAGCTTTGGATTCTAGGGTTTCGCTGCTCCAAACAGGTCATCGTGGTATTTTCGCTATAAATTTGTTTCTGCGACATTTCAAAAGTTGAAAAAAAAATCCATTTGCGAAGACATCGTGCTAAATCTCAGGTACGAATTTCAGAACTTTTCGCGCTATATTTGCGGAGATATGATCTGAGAAAGTTGGTCTTTTTGCAGACTCCTGAATTACATTCCAAATAGGTGACCTGGGAAAAATCACCATAACTTTCTCTCTGAGCATCGGATTGAAATTTCACAGAAAGGTATAGAAAGAGGACAGACTGTAGTTTCTTCTAGATATTTTTCAGAGCCAAAGGTCCAAACAGTGACATGTGGCACTTCATACAAGTTCGCTCTTCTGGAAAGGTCTATAATCAGGTCACTACGGGAGATTTGGCATAACCCTTCATTGGAGAATCCAATTGGGGTCATACTGGTGGCATTGGAAAGAGGACACAGAGGGCTACTGTAGGTCACAAGTTTAGAACTTAAAGATCTGAAAGTATAGAGTTACAGTCATTTCAGGATCGAGCTCCTAAAATCAAGAAAAAACAAGATGAGGAAGTTTGATGGGAAGGATCTGGTAAATTGGATACTTCAGATGGAGCAATATTTTGATCTACATGGTGTACCACTATTAGAAGGTATGTATTGCATCTTCATATTTAGAACCGGATCAATTTTTATGGTATAAAGGGCTTTGTTCTCGTAAACAACTTGTTACGTGGTCAATTCTCACAGAGGAAATGATAGCACATTTTGAGGAGACAAAGAGCAACACCTTCTTTAGAGCAACACCACAACAATTGAAAAGAGTAAACAGGGTTTGTGACATACTAGAAAGTAAATTTATGGCAACAATGAATTCTACCCCTCACAGCTATGAAGATGGAAGTGTTGTTTCTCGAAGCCTTCCACAACCTACAAGGGTTACACCACAACAATTGGAAGAAAAAACAGAAAAAGGGCTTTGTTACAATTGTGATAGAAAATGCACTAAAGGTCATAAGTGTGTTGAGAAGAAATTATTTTACATAGAGTATGAAGAGGAGGAAGAAAAGGATCAAGACACATCAAAAGAAGAGGATATACGCTAGGATCCAACCCCAGAGATAGAAGAAATGAATCAGACCATATCTTGTAAAGCATTGGTAAGAATTACCACTCCTCAAACTATCGGGATAGGACATATCAAGAAGAAAAATGTTCAAGAAGTGAAAGATCACATCGAGCATCAAGAAATGAATCCAACTATATCTTGTAAAGGGTTGGAAGAAATTATCACTCCTCAAGCTCTAAAGATAGAAGGACATATCAAGAAGAAAAAGGCTCAAGTGGTGAAATATCACATCGTGTGTCAACAACAAGTTCTCCAACTTTTAAAGGATAATGCCACTTTGGTGCAAAATCAAACGAAACAACAGGTAGATCAACATCATAGTGAAAAATGTTTTGATGTAGGTGATTGGGTATTTTTACTGCTACATCTCAAGCAAGCTATTTATGAGCAGGAAATGTTGGAAATACTACATGCACTTAAAAAATGGAGACCTTACCGAATGGGAAGACTCTTCAAGGATGAGGATGTGGAAGCATTGTTTTGTGTTATTTCTATTATCCAACCAGATTGGATAAATGAAGCAAGGGATGAATCGAAGAAGGATGAAGAAGTATGGCCACTTATTCAAAAGTTGCAAAAGATCCCAATTCAAACAATATTGCCAGAAATTGAAGAGGAAGGAAAAATCATATTGGAACCTGGACCAGTCACAGAAACAAGAACCCGGCAGCTACAAAATCAATTAATTTCAGAGTATCTCATCAAGTGGAAGAACTTACCCACTAAAGATTCCACATCAGAGGACAAGAAGTTTATATAGAAGCATCAAGAACTACTCAAGCATTGAGGACAACACTTTTTGAAGGAGAGGGGCATGTTAGGCCCTTATACTACTAGTGTAACCCCTTATTATTATTAGTACAACCCTCTTATTATATTGATGTACCCGTGTAGTGTCCATATTGTTACTATTGTGCCCCATAGAAGCCCACTATTGTTATTATTGTGCCCTTACATTATTATTGTTATGTAGGCTCTGATTATATAATGACCCCATAGACTCCTATATATAGAAAGGAGGTCTTTTCATTTGTATCATCCAAGAATTGTTCATTTATGTAATGTAAAGGAGGTTGCCCCCTCGAAGAGGCTGAATTCTAAGGCGTTGATCTATCTTTTCTATCTTTTCTTGAGCCGGTTTCATAACAATTTGACATATAACAACAAAATAAAATAGGAATTTGTTGGTGTCCTCTGTGGTCAGGCCATGGAAATGATGTAGGGTAGAGGGGCTTATATTTTTTATCTTAGTGTCCCCGTTGGTTTTCCTGATGGGGAAGGCACCCTCAACTCTCTCTATTACCTCTGTCATTTCGGTTTTCATCCATTGGTTCACTAGGAATGGGTTTCTCTTCTTCTTCTTCCCCTGTAGGTTCTTCAAGTATGTCAGGTTTCCCACCTAAAGGTTCCTCTAGTTCATAGCCATTGAAGAAGAGAGAAGGTTGGCTGTTGGATGCGGATGTAGTGGGGGTATTTGGAAAAACATTTCCCTAAGTTGTTCATATTCCTACAAGGCATGAAAGGAATTATTTTTGGGTTGGTTTTGTATTTTTTTTTCTTTTCTTTGAACCTGGAAAGCGCTTGCGGAAATGAAATTTTTGATTGAATGAAAATCACTGACAAAATGAAAAAGCTACTTGCTGAATTGAAATCCTACTTGCAGAATGGAAAGGAAAGCAGATAATGAAAAATGAAAGAAAGGAAGCAACTAGATTAATTTTTGTAGAAATAAACTAACGACAGAATATTCAAGACAAGAAATATAAGAAAAGAAAGCAATAATCACATTCTACTTAGACACCTCCCTGGAAACGACGTAAAAAAGTTATGAGAACCAATATTGCAGCAAGGATGCTACAACTCCTGGGCTAGCAACTTTACTCTTTAACCCGGGGTTCGTACAAACGTGCTGGTGACAGTGTTGTATGCACAAGTAAAAGTGATGGTCCTACCTATTTTCACTGTTCAACCCGCAAGAGACCATGAGAGTTCCAAGCCAGACTTCTATAGAGTTAGAAGAAGCTTGATTCCTTGATGGAAGAAGGGTAAATCTACTCTAATAAAGCTACCATACTTCAGTAATGAAAAAAACAACATGTAATTTTAAATCACACCATACCCTAATTAACCATTTAAGCATCTATGCTAAGCAAAATTGCTAAATCAACACTAAACAAATTTTACTATATAAGTTGTAGAAGTAAAGAATATCAAACCATACTAATATGCAAGCAAAAACTAAACTAAATTTGTTTTCATTTTTTTGGTTTTTTGAAGGCAAAATCAAGTATGAAAACTAATTGTTCTTGTGGATGTGACAAGTGGATGGAAGGTGGTTGACGATGGCTAGAACATTTATGAAGTGGTTGGATGGTGTGGAAGGGTCCTAGGAGGATTTTTGTGACTTCCTAGACATTTCCTATCAATTCGGCCTTAAAACAGGCCATTTCATGAAAACCTACTGGATGTACTAGAAACCCACTTGATGATCATTTAGGAATTACAGGAAACTTACAAGATACAGCCGAGAGCTAATTGTGAGGTTTTGGAGGTGTTGGGAATCTTTGGAAAGGTGTGCGATGAGTGGAATGGGGTGTTAGAAGGTCTAGCAGAACTCAGGAGTCAATATCCAAGATAAGAGATGGCTAGATTCACTCAATGTATCTAAGGGAATTTCAATTAAAAGTGATGAAAAACTAGTGAGGGTGATGGCGAAGCAAGAGATGGCTATGGTGGATGAAGTGGAAGGTGGCTTCTAGTGATGAAGTCCGGGTCTCCTCCTGAAGTACCTGCTCTGCGTAAAACATGTGTTTCTTCCAAGAACTATGCAACAAGACACATTTTCATAAACTAGAAAAGCATGAATCAATTGCCTATATTATGCATGAAGAAAGTTGCTGAAGGGAATGAAAGCATGAATGAGATCTTATTGTAGAAATAGAGATGGAAAGAGATGATAATGAAATATGCCTGGCAGCATGAACCAAATACTGAATCAAAGACAACAAACTCCAAATCTCATACAAGAACTAGAAATCTATGTTTTTAGGGTTGTTGAAGGGTCCCTTCGACAAGTCATGGTCCCAAAGGGGGGAAGTGAAGCCGAGACACTTGCTAGAAAACTTGCAGTGATCCCTTTTCTCCTTGCTAACCTGCTACTTGAAAGAAGGCAGAAATGGAAGAAAACTATCACACAACAAATCTAATCTATACTGTTTTAATGGAAATGCATCTACTAAGGAAACAAACAATTAAGCTATGAATCTATACTAGCATACATGTACAATAAAAAGGAGACTTAGCTACAAGGGTTGGGCACTAACCCAAGAGCTTCAGCCCTATGAGTTAACTTAGTGCTAGCTCAAAACAAAACTCATTCTTATTACAAAAACAATGGATTACATCCAAAACTGTCACAAGTCTTGTAGCTCGAAAATAGAGTAGAGTTTTACAATAAAAGGTGCGAATCCTATTGAAGTCCTAGGCCTCTCTACATATACATCTGAAATATCCAACAACTTCCTTAAAATTAGGGAGGCTTGACTCCAAAACTCAAGATCAACTAGTGCTTTGTCTTTCACTTGCTCGGCTTCCTTCTAGTCCTCATGATTTGGCTATTTTCACTCCGAGCTGCTGGAGGAATATTTGAATGGAGCGGTAGTAAACGAGGAGGATTTACCTCCTATAATTCCTCTCCCTTGTCCCATTCTAGTTTTGACCTTGGTCTTTGCCAAAATTTCCTTCCTTTTATCCTTTAATCCTGCATTAAATGCACATTACACCACAAAGAAAAATATCCAACTCTAACTCATTTCATAAAGAAAATATAATCAAAAGCATGCAATAAATTATGATAATAGTTGGTTTGACTAATCTAGGAGGTGAATTAAGGCCCATATAATTACCCAATGATGAGGCTCATCAAGAATTGGGGTATGTTTTTTTGAAATAGTAAATTGCTATATAGTATACTTTTGTTCAGTAATCTTACTTATATAGTATACTTTTGTTCAGTAATCTTACTTATATAGTATAAATGTTTGTTTTTATCTAGTTCTCACCTCTTGTGTCAATTTTCAACAAATATTTAATCACAAGCTACTTCTCAATAAAAAAATGAAGGATAAAGAATATTTTAAATGAACAATGTACGTGGACAATTCCTTGAGATTGGTTCCTATAATTGTGATGCTCCTCTCCTTAACTGCCATTTCACTTTACCTTGGTGGTATCTTTTGCTTTTAGAAGAATATATTCACTTTAGAAGATAAAACATCATTTGCCCCTCTACAAGTTGGTTGCAATGCTTCCAAAGTGAAGTCCATGAATTTTGAAGAGAGCATCAATGACTATGAAGATTTCACTCCATGCATAGATCCAAAGGTATTTATATTGTGATAGATTGTGTTGTAATAATTTTAAGAGTTTGAAACGTACCTTGCCTGATTTGGACATTTGACTCCTTTGAGGAGCTAGAATTACATAAACCTTTCAATTTGTAAACGATACACAATTTTCGTTACATTTTGGTCTAAATATAACTAAAATAGTAGTTTGTGTTTCTTGGTGAATCTACCAAATGACTTAATGTTTATGAGACAATATATATCACAACTTCTTGTTTGTTACCAATCAACCACATTGGAAGAACCAGTTAGGTCTTCCCATGATGGGGCATACGATGCACACTACATATTTTATTCTCTATATTGTGATGTGTTGTACTTTCTAGTGTCAATGACCTATTTTGGTAATTTGTGGACATTAATCTCTTCTTTTCGGAGACAAGGTCCAATAAACTACTTGGCATGTCTTCTCAATCATTTTTTCATGGAAAAGCATTGCTATTGAAAAATGTTTAATCTTATTTTTCATTGTTAGTTTGTAGTGAAATAGTTTTTTTAGGTTGTTTTGGATGGCTTCTGAGTTATGTCATTCAATTTCATTCTTTTAAAATGGTTCGACTCTCATCTTTCGAGAGATAGATGAAGTATGATGCTCATAGGCTTGCATTTAGGGAGCAACATTGCCCCCCACTTTCCGAAAGAGTGAAGTGCTTAATCCCTTCTCTAGAAGGCTACAAGATACCTATTAGATAGCCAAAGAGAAAGCATGAGTGTTTCTTCATCAATGTTAAAAAAGTACAAAAATCTTGAAGTTCTAAAAGAATGGTAACTACATATTCTTTCACCCAAATGTTGTAGAGGATCTATGATAATAAATTGGAATCGTTTCAAGACTTACCTCTTCTTAAATGTTTTTTTGGGACGGGAATGTCCCCTATGAATGGATCAATAATGAAAAATCAAATAAATATCGGTTGAGGAAAGAAGGTGAGAAATTCGTCTTCACGAGTGGAGGAATAATTTGGATTCTCAAAAGTATGTTTTGTGTTATCTTGCATTCACATTCAATCTTTTGCTATGCACAATAAAATTCTAAGTAATATTGGATGAAGATTCTTAGTTTGTTGATTCCCTTAGTTTTTCTTAAATTGGTTTTCTTAAGGTATTTGTAGTTTCCACATGTGATGCCCATATCTTCTAATTTTTTTAAATATTTTCTAGAAATATCTTTAGCGGTTCTATACATTTATCAGATTTAGATAATGAAAGGCTTAGAAATGATTAGTATCTCTAATATATTTATTATTTCAGAGGCATACAAATCATGTGCACTCAATTTTGATGAGATACAAGTGGAGAATATTTTACACCTGTAAGTGAGGATTATGTTAGGGCATGGTATTTTTGTTATGAAAAAGGTGGTGAATGTGTACATGAACTGATTTGTAGTGGAAATAAATTCCATTCACGTGTCTTTCATCAAAGCTATCCAAAACTGTTGGTAATTGGAAGTTATTAGGTTAGTCACATTCGATCTTTGACTTCAAAACTATTACTTATTTAATATGGTATTTTTTCCTTGTAAGAGTTAGTAACTTTTGGTAATTCGATGCTATCATGTTAGTCACATTCGGTATTTGACATCAAATCTATTAATTATTAATATGGGCCTTTTCCTTGTAAGAGTTGGTAATGATAGACATTGTGATTGAGATATTTGACTTGTTGATCTTTATTGTGTTTGATTGTAGTCATTGAGCTATGGAATATGAAATAAAACAAGAGCATGACCCTTCCTACACACAATACCCAAGCAGGAATTGAAGAAATATGCGAATAATAGCACTGGAGTGACAAATACGAAAAGAGAGAGAGAAGAGAACTAGTCTATTGATACCCTTAAAGCCAATATCCCGCATGAGACATACACATATAGACTGATGGTGTAGCCTTTAGAGTTTGTGAAATCATCTACATTATCTTTGCAACAAAACGATAATGTTTTGAAATAATGAAACATTATTTCATGTGTAAATTCTAGTCCAAACAATATTAAGTTGGAAACTCATATTGTAATACTTGGAATTTCATTTAATATAATTTATGTGGTTGAAGTTATTTATAACAGTACTTAATATTATTTAGTGTCTTAATTAACATATGTAATTTTGTGTTTTCATATTAAATGAACATGCACATTGCATGATATTTCTTTTTAAATTTAGTTGTAAAATAATACTAATTAATTTATGTTGATTAATAATGAACATATAAATTCAATCTAAAACTACTAAATTAGTAGTTTATATTGATTAATGATGAACACAAATAAAATGAATATAACACAACTGAATTAGTCATTTATAATGATAATTAATGAAAATAAATGAAATAAATATAAATTACTAAATGAGTGGTTTATATAATGAATATGAAATTACCAAAAAAAGATAAATGAATATTGTAAATAACAAATTTGTGATTACAAATGATGAATATATTTCGCATATATACGACTATTAGTAGCTAATTTATAGTATCTTATAACACGACCAAAATTTAGTCATATTTCTTTGGTCATTAATTGGTTTCAAAATGATGACTAAAATTTGCATATATTTGACTAAAAATAGCTAATTTACAATATCTTATAATGTGACCAAAATTTTGGTCATATTTATTTGGTCATTTATTGTTTTTCTCAGGTTATCATGTAATAGTATATTTGGTTGTTTATTCGGTCATTAATTGTGAAAATAAATGACTAAATCAATGACTACATTAATGAAAAAATTTATTACTAAATATACTATTAGACGATCAAATTGAGACAACCAATTAATGACTAAGCTAAATACGACTAAAAGTTTGTCACATTATAATATACTATAAATTAGCCACTATTGGTCACTGGCTGGAAAATGGTCATTTATATGCAAATTTTAGTCATTTTTTTAGTAACTAATTAGCGATTTTACTCTAGTGATAGCTTTTAGTAGTGGCATCCAAGCCAATTACAGAGAGTAGTTTTCTTTTTCAAAAGAACAGTAAAAATAGAATCCATATACTCATGATTTATACACTTATCTACTATTTGACGATCAGGAATTTATAGGTTGGGCCATGCCACCCTTTGAATGAGAAATTGGCTATTACATCCAATATTCTCCCCCTAAGCTCCTCAATTATTTCAGAATAGATTCTAAGGTAGCAGTTTCAAATTATCTGGCATTAGGACACCAAGTCCAGCCTATAATTACTTTCCTTCCACCAGGGAAGTCTGTTTACTACAGTCTTTCCCACTGGTTCGAGACCAACTCAAGGAATTCCTTATGGAAACCTTTGCCTTCCATCTCCCCCCTTCCTTTCCCCTTCCTGGGAAAAGAAGAGGACAAAAGAGATAACTTCTCCTAACTGATAAATTTCTGGTAAAAAGAGAATTATTGAGGCATATAAACATTGTGCTTTTTTTTTAATATTAACATAAGTAACTAGTTACCATTTCAACCAGTACAAAGTCCATTTTTTCGCTACTTAGCAAATTACTATGTCCACAATAGTAAAATAACTAATAAATATTTTCAGCATGTGGGCATGTCACATCCCGCCCCCCCTTGAGTGGCACACCATCCCCAATGTGCATTCTTCAAGACGCTCTTGGAATAACTAGGGATATGCCTACTGCATAAATTATTTATCTTCCCAAGCGACTTCCTCCCGGATAAAGTGCTTCCATTACACCTTATCTTGGATGATAGCTTGCTTCCGCAACATTATTTCTCTCTGGTTGACTATATGAAGAGGTTATATTAGAGAATATCTATCTGGTTTGACCTACCATAATCACAACTTTCATAAATTTGGCATATATGTATATAAAATAAAATTGTATTCACAATTTTCAATATTCCTTTACCTGTATATCTTGTCAATTTATAATGTCTCTAGAATCATATAAATACTTATTTAAAATAGTGACATGAAGCACGTTATGAACCTGAATGTGAATGGGTAGTGCGAGTTGATATGCAGCTCATCCTACCCTTTCTAGAATCAGAAAAGGTCCAAAGAACCGGGGTGCTAGCTTGGCACTGTTTCCCCATCTAACAATATTTTTTATTGGCATACCTCGCACATAAACATGATCACCCACCTGGAATTCTTGGTATGTTCTTTTGTTATCAGCATACGCCTTTTTTCTATCCTGAGTATTTTTCGGACTTTGTTGAACTTTTTAAATTGTTCTTTCCATTTCCTCTAAATATCAGGTCCTATCATCATTTTATTCTTAGGGATATTCTAGTTTCTAGGTATTCAACATTTATGTCCATAAATTTCCTCAAAAGGACTGATTCTCAGTGATTCATGGTAACCATTATTATAGGTAAATTCCACTAGGTGAAGAGATTCCTCCCATTTTCCTAGTTGTTGCATTACGTACAAATGTAGCATATATTCAACCACTTGATTGGTTCTCTCAGTCTCCCCATCTTTTTGTTGGTGATAGGAGGTAGTATAGTGAATTTGAGTACCCAATACTGTGAATAGATCTCTCCAAAAGGCAGAGGTGAATTTAACATCCCGGTCGGAAATTATAACTCGAGGCCTTCCATGCAGCCTGAATATCTATTTCATAAATATGTCTTCTACTTGAGATTTTTGGTAAGTGGACTTAACGGGGATGAAATGAACTAATTTTCTCAATTTATTTACTACTACCATGATAGATTCATTTTCCCTTTGTGATTGGGGTAACTCGGCTATAAAATCCAAGGTAATTGTGTCCCACTTACATTCAAGAAAGGATAAAGGATGAAACAAACCAGCAGGATGTTGATGCTCAACTTTGACCTACTGACACTCTAGGGTTTAGCCAAATATTCTGCTATATCTTTCTTCATACCAGGAAAATAATAATGTCTTTTAATCGCAAAAAATTGTTTTGGTTATCCTGGGTCAGTGGTATAAGGATTTCTGTGGAATTCCTCCAATATAAATTGTTTTATTGACAACTAGTTAGGAACATACATCCTTCTCCTAAACATCAACAAATTTTCATGATTCATACCATAGACATTTTGTTTTCCAGAATTTTGTGCAATTTTATCTTGTTGCCAAAGGTATTCATATTCTGGGTCTTTCAAGGTAGCTTCCTTAATTTGATCAGAAAAATTAAACTCCACTCCACTATATGAAATCTCATAGATATAATGCAATCTTCTACTTAATACATGTTCTACATGGTTTTCCTTCCCCTTCAAATGTTTGATTTCAAAGTGAGACTCACTTAAAAATGCAATCAACTTGGCTTGATGTGCATTGAAGTTGGGATGGCTAAAGAAGCTCGTTAAACTGTTGTGATCTGGAATCAACAAGATTTTTTTTCCTAACAAATAATATCGCCACACTTTGAAGGTGCGAACCATAATGATAAGTGTTGGGATATGGTCCTTGGGGTCAAATTTTGAGTAAAAGTTAGTTTCCTTTTGTATAAAGTGTAAAGTCTCCACATAATGTGGAAGTGGAGTGCGAAATAGTATGAGTCAAAGGGGATTTAGTCCCTTAGGTGGGTAGGTGATAGCAAGGTTTTGAGACTGCCCATGGTCCTCAGACCATGGTATTGTAAGAAAAATTCTCTATATAGATGAGTCATAACAATTATAGAGAAGTAACTTTTTGGTAATAATCATTGTATTGGGTAAGAAGTTAAGGCAAAAAAGGTTTGTTTCCTGTACTTAGGAGAAAGGCAAAGGCTCCTACAGCTAATTGCATGGAGACCTTGGTAAGTCTGCAGGCTGAGTGCATGGGCACCTACAGGTGAGTGTGCAGGGAAAATAAGTTTTTAATTGAAAGATTATACTCAATAAAGATAGTTTTGGGCCAATTTGGATGTATATGTGTATTATTTCTTACTTCTGCAAGTTTATGCATCTTCGCTCTATGTTATGATTTACATGAATTAATGTTTATTTGTTGCATGAAAATAGTAGATCTGTAATACTTATGCATGTTAAGGATAATTAAGGACCTTTGTGAAGATATGCACGTTGTTAAGTGCATTATAGGAATTGTTTGTTTAGAAGGTTTAAGGTGCACGAAGGTAGATCTAATCCATAAGGACTACAAGAACCTATCATGCAAGTCTCTAGATGGAGAAACCTGGTCGTGTCATTCTGTTTCAGGTGAGATTGCAGCCTGCACTATGCAAGTTTTTCCCAAAAGGGCAACCAATTAGGGTTGTCAGTTGGTGCAGATAATGCTTAACCTGGGCCATGCCTCATCAAGCCAACATGCATAACATTTTATTCTTCTTGGAGCACATAGGTAAGATGACTTGTACCTTACGGACATTAAGGTTGGGTTTAATGTGAGATTCTAAAACCATGCTCTTAATATATGGAAGAGTAGGGAAATTCCTAGTGTCATGACCATGAACATCACACAAAGCACATGAAGGAGTAGGCTTTCATGCTTTGGCAGGAGTGGTTTCCGCTTGAGTTTCCTTCTTCTTGCCCCCCTTTTCTAGGCTTTACCCCTCTTACCAAATGATTGCACAACAGGAGTGACTTATTGTAGAGGTTTTTGTGGAACTGAAGAAAAGGAGTGGGTGGTAGCAATGGGTTGTATCAGATTCAAAGTCATGTAATTTTTGAGTTGGTTAGGATGAGTGTCTGTAGGATGATCGATATACCAAACAAGGATCCCCAAAGTCATGTTAGGAAGACTCAACATAACCATTATAGGAGTAGAAAATATTACTAATGGTGGGAAAAAGAAAGTTACTTGACTAAAGGGATACTGAATTGGAGGAGCTCCTCCTTTGAGAGGATGTCCTAGAGAAAATTCTCCAATAGCTTGGAGGAATTATTTCACAAGGACTAGCTGAGACTTGAGAAACACATTTTTGGGAAGTTGACTATTGGGAAGGTGTACTAGACTGCTTGTTGGAAATATGTGACACTTGAATCATGCACACACTTGAAGAGGCAGGCTTAGTGGGAAGACGTCGTGGGAATAATAAGCACTAAGCAACATCAAATTTTTATAGACTCTAGGGGAAACATCAATGAATAGGTGTGGCCTTGTTTCCTACCATTGATAAAATGAAATTTTGACGAGAGATCTAGTATTGAGGGTCATAGTTTGTAACACCCCCTCCTCCCAAGTCCACCCAAGTAGCCAATGAGTTATGAAAACATGTGATGAGAGAGGTTACTATAAGTGATTCAATCCCTTTGGTGACCTTAAGTAAATAGAATCGATAGAACTCATCAAATAAACACATCGACATCAGCAATTACACCCCCAAGAGACATGTCAGGCACTCAAATAGCCTGTCCCACAATCCCATTGATAATTTAAGACTTTTAACCCAAAGTCCCTCATAGGAAATACAATGAACAACATCTCAAATTTTCTCTCATAGGCCTCTGTGCCAGTGATTGTGGACAGTTCTTAGCAGACCTGTGCCCTCAAACCCAAGATTTGAGAATTTTTCTAGTCCAACATCGTGATCTCTACCAATAACTTATTACAACCCTCAGAATCATTCAAAAACATGATAATAATACTAATTACTCGAAATTAACCTTAGGATTAGGCCTGAGCATCCCCAACCGAGACTGACATTATTTCAAACACTTGACATCAATGAAATATACTAGTCTAGGATACAAGACAGAGCATAAATGATAGAAAGAACATATGAAATATAACCAGAAGGATCACCTCCTTCTCCATTGGACTATTGTATCATCAATTAGGTCTTGCATCCATCCATTTAACAAATACAAGTAAATACATGAAATAACCATGATATGAACCAGTCAGATAATCATGCTTATAACCAAAATTAAACCATATAAATATCATATATTTGATAGCCATTAAATCCACACATAAACAAGCACAAAAATAAGAGAACTTAGCTTTTATTAATCATATGTAAATCCGACGAGGTTTGGGACTTCCCCATACCACAAATCACCCCCATGCCATATTCAAATAATAAATGTGGGATCTCATAGAACAACCAATCCAATAACAACTAAGGGAATCGAGAGGTTAAACCACCTCCATCCTCACCAAACTGTGATCAAACCAAAACTAGTGCTTTGATGACAATCGAACCAAATTTGGAATGCCATCCAGAATCCATTGTTATCCTTGAGAAATTTTCCATCTCCTTGTCTCTCAAGCTTTATTGCAATCCAATCCCAGATCACTATGCCCTAAATCGAAACCAGTCTCTCAGGATTTACCGCAATCCAAACTTGGATCACTAGGCCCTAACCGAGACTTCTCCCTGCATTTTTACTGTGTATCCTAAAAAAATCGATCAAGGGATTCCTAAGCCTTTGGGAATGGAACTTGAGACCACCTCTACCCCAGATTCCGAAATACATCTGGCAACCCAAATCTCAAAACCAAAATAAGCATCCCAATACCATGGCATCCAGAAAAATGAAAGGCTAGGCTAAAAACCACTGTCATAAACTAGCAAAACCATGCCACCGACAACAAGAGAACCATACACCAACATGAAAATCCATGCCTCTCCAAACCAACTAGGAAATCACAAATGAAAAAGGTTACCTGCAAGTATTCCTACTGAAGCTGCTTGATCCCGCTCTTCTTGCTTGATTCTTGATTTCTTTACCTTTCCTTTGCGTGCTTTTCCTTTAATTTATCCAAACTAGAGTCCTCGAAGAAAACTCTAAGTGACCAAGAGTGTGTGTGTGTGTGAGAGAGAGAGAGAGAGAGGGAGAGAGAGAGAAATGAGAGAGCTCCAAACTTGAACTGACAAAAACCATGAACTGGTCCTCAAAAGCCTTTTTATTAATGAGGCCTCTATTTTCTTCATTTTCCATTATTTTCCTTCATTTTCCTCCCCAAATTCAACTTCTGACCTTTCACCTTGCTTTTCTCCTAATTTCCTTTATTTTCATAAATAAATGTGCCAAAATTGCCTTTTTTCCTTTTAATTCCTTAGCCTTTGCCAATTTTCCTTAGGCAAAGCACACATTGAGTGATGCCCACTAGCATATATTTGCCCAATTTTTAGTGTCGGATAATTTTACCTTAATTGTGGTCTTATTTTTCCTTTATTAACATTTATTACATGAATTTTTCACTAGGCCTGTTACAGAAGGCCCCCCACCCCCCCCTTTTGGGGAACACTGTCCTCAGTATTAAACCACACCATGACCTCAACAAAACCACTGAAAAGAAAACATATTGCCTATGGAGCTTTATAACTTAGCTCATGCTGGTATTTACATCCATATATATATACATATACAAATACCAAAGTCATCAAGAAAACATAGACCAAACATCAAACCAAAACTGCTTTGCCTCAACTGGCAAACAATAAAGCATATAGGGCCCGCATCTGATCCACCATCTCTCATGTAGCTTTTTTAGGCCCAAAGTTCTTCCACTCCACTTTAACATTCTCTATGGCTCTCTTCCTGAGCATGAGACGTTTGCGTTGCAGTATGCACCGAGGCTTTGGCTGGAACTCTCGTTCTTTCTCCACATGTAATACAAAACAATCAATAACATGAAAAACACCATTTATATAGTGTTTTCTTCTGGGATTATTGCATCCATGATTATTTAAATCGATGTTTTGATCTATCCTGATGATGAGCCACTGTGGATGGCTTGAAATGTCCATTTAAATAATCATGGATGCAATAATCCTGGAAGAAAACACTACATAAAAGACTGATTGCAGAAGCCTCAGAAAAATAATTTTTATATACTTCTTAAGGAATGAGATATGGAAAACATCATGGAATTTCATTGTTGGAGGCAGTGCAATTCGATATGCTACTAGTAAAATCCACTCAAGGATCTCAAAAGGCCCACAATACCGTGGTGCCAACTTGGCACATGAACCAATTCTTGAAAAGATTTTCATGGGCTTGATGTGCAAATACACATACTCCCCAACCTGAAACTCCTTGAATACCCTCTGCTAATTTGCATAACTCTTCTACCTATTCCGTGTTTCCTTTAGATTTCTCTTTATAACCTACACTTCTTGTTCCATGTATGCCAACATATCTAGTCCAATAAGCACCCTATTCACTAGATCACTCTAGCTGATGGGAGTATTATAACTCCATTCATGCAATGTGTTATAGATATATTTGGGCACTTCAACCCCAATCTTATATGTCGATAAACTAGGGCTCTTCAACCCATAAAGTGTTGTTTCTTACCCTAAAAGATCATGGTCATCTGATTACATCATTCCTCAAAAGTTCCACCTAAAAAACCATCCAGAAATGGCCTAAACTAGACCATACTGACTACTACACTGGCTAGGTGTGATGCATACTAAGTGATACACTGCTCAGGTGTGATGCATACTAATTTGGCCTTCTGTAGGGTGAAATGGGTGAGGATGGACAAATGTCTGAGACAATTTGCTAAGTGGATGCTCATGGGATCTTCTAGAAACTTCTCCTATGACACTTGCCTCTCTGAATTCGCCCAGGGATGAGTAAGAGATCCAAGAAATCTCCAAGTGCAACCAAATGCAACAAGTGGAATGACACTAATCAAAACCCCAGAGATGACTCACACACTTGCACACATCTATAAATGGATACCTCATCTAAGAGATATGGAGGCTGGAATATTGTGAATTGCAAGGAAGTGCTGATAGTTTGTATTTAAGAAAGAGAATTATATTGTTGGTGTGATGTTGCTATTTCATGAGGTGAAGAGGGATTGATGCTGGGAGGATGATGCTGGATTAGACAAATGGGTTGTAATTCTCCCTTCTATTTAATAAAGTTCTTCAAGTTTTCTTCCATATAACTATGCAATTGTGAATGTTATCATTTGTGAATGCCATTGTATGCTCATTATATTTCTGATTCTGTAATGATTATGATATAATAGATCAAGATGCTTTGACAGTTCTTTGTTGTTGTGTTTCTACAGGTACTCTCCAAGAAGGATAAGTACAGAGAGGAGTTGCAAGCTCTGTCAAGGGGGAGAGAGATCAAGCAAGGACTTAAGTGAAAGATCCAGGTTGGTTCCTTTGTCTTTCTCTTATCTATTATACATAGAAGAAATCGTGAATTGCTTTAAACTATTGTTTCTCGGGTAGCTGCCAAACCTAGAGGGCTAGTCAATTGAAAAGACACTAGTTTTCCCAGAAAAAAAATGGTGACTCCACTAGGGATCAAATAGATGTTTGTTTGTTGTTATTGTTTGTTTTATAAACTATAGACAGAGCCTGAAGTCAGCCAGGTAGCCTTCGAACTCCTCTTTCTCTACAATTGCATAGTAGATGAATGTTGCTTCAGTCAATCTCCGATTTAGTTTATGAATTAAACATTTGACTTAAAAGCATTCTAGATGCCCTTATGGTAGCTCAGTAACCTCTCAAGACATTCCTCTGTACTTTTCTTTTTACTTTCCATCATAGCTCAGCTTAACTCACTGAAATCAGCTGCATATTTGAGCCAAAACCCACTTCAGTTGCGCTCCCTGGCCCATCGCACTATCTGTCACTGTAAACCAATATGCATCGTACTTCCCAAGTGTAGTAGGTGCGATGACTGACTGAGCCTATTTCCATTCTAGAAATTGGGGGGTTTTGTCCTTGTTTTTCAGTTCTGTTTAGTTGATTTGCTGCTTATGAACAATGCCTTCTCACTAAAGCCTACTTGCATCACATAGATCAGCCTCCATTGAGTAGGATTAGTAAATATTTTTATGTATTTGTCCATCATTTACAATCCTTTGCCAAAAATTTGCTTAAATCGATCTGTCACTTTGGTACAAAAAGTGTCGTAATTGTCGTTTTGTGTCAAAAAGAGAAGTGTCGTTGATTCTTCCTTCCCTAAATAGTCGATTAAAATTTTTGTCATGTATTTGATTTGATTTGTTGATATTCGAAGTGTCGAAAGAATTTTTTATTGAAAATTGAAAAGTGTCGTTAAGTCTTCCTTTCTATTTTGAAAAAGAAATTGTCAAAAACGTCGCTTTGATTAAAATATTTCAGATCTTTGCTACACATAGTTTTCCTTTTTGGCACTTTTCACATTAAGGGGAATGAAAAACAAATACATGCATTTGCATTTGCATTTCTTTTGTGTGCAAAAAGTGATTTAGGAAAGTACATTAGTGTGTGCTCCTTGCTCTTTGTTTGAAAGAATTGTAATCTTCTTTCCCTAGTAGCTAGGATTTTCATTGCTCAAAATAAACAAATATTGTTTACCATTGTAGATTTCATTTTAGGAATTTCAAATCAATATCACACAGTGAACCATTGAAAGGAAAAATTTTAAACAAGATCAACTCTAAGATAAATTTCAATGAACTTAACAACGTTTTGGAACTTAACGCAACACATCTAGAGGTCTAGGCTAGAGACGTGTTCTTGCGTCGTAAAAACTAGTAACTATCGTTTTCATTGAAGGTTGGGTGATTCCTCCTCCTTGATATGAAAAGTGCTAGCATAGACTTGTGCTCCTCGTACCATGGAGTATATATTGGGAGACCACAATAGGCTTATATCATTTATGCATAGGAAGCCATGTCTGTAGCCCTATTGATCGCAATGCATTGAACACAACATTTGGGAAGATTGATTACCATACATAAGTCCTTGGTAATTTCTCTTTAATTTATCACCAAGGTGTATATTGCAGTTTTGCAATTGGTTTGGTAATCCCTCTGTATAGATTCTCTAGAGTAGTCACTTTCATTCCTTTTCGAATCTTTAAAAGAAAAGGTCCATCTGAGCACTTGTCACTTCAAGCTCATTAAAAATCAAAGGGGACTAGAGTCATCTTTAGCTTTTTCTCAACTTTTAAAAACTGAAAAAGCAAAGTTGTGTCAAAGCATCTTTAAAATTAATTGAATTCGAAATAACATCATTTTTCCCCTTTATTTTGAGTTGATCAAGTAATCTGTAATCATGGAAGAAAGTCAATCAAAACTCCATCGTTCACGGAGGCTAGCGAGTCAACCATCTTTAACTCCAGAAACGAAGCCATTCCGAGCAAAACGGTCTTGTTTAATTGAGTCCAATTCATCTGGTTTATTTGAAACATTTGTTTCAACATCGTCAGAGACTACAATTATTCCGATCTTTTCTGGTACATCTGCCTTTAGAGAAGAAGTTCCGCAGTTACAAGAGGACATTAGAACTGATCCTAGTGTAACGGTAGACACTTCTATACCTGAAACAACTCTATCTAGAGTTGATCCAGAGACTGAAGTTCACTTACCTGAACATCTAGAAGTTGAGTTCCAGAATTCAGAAGGTGTTGCCCCTCTAGTACCTATCACTGTAGAAGCTATACCTTCTTTGGCTCCAGAAATCTTTTACAGACCTGACGGTCTACCTCTTCCACCTAGTCTGATTGCTATAGAGGAGATAGCAGACGATCCTTCATCCAGTACCCCGTTACATTTTGGAATTGGGATTCATTTGTATCCTTCTACTCCTGAGTTTGCTTCTTTTAATCATCCTTCATCGCAAGTTCTTGTCGAATCGCTAGGAAATCTTTTGGATAGACTAAACATGTCTGAGCAACCATCAACATCTAGGACTATGTCATCTGATGCATCTACGACAGAACTTCGTGCTACCATTCCTACAATGTTTACTAGTATACCATCTGTTCCAGTGGGGGTCCACTTAGAGGCTACTTCGGCAACATGGTCTGCTCCTATTTATTCATCCAGAGTCCTATCTGGTATTTCTTATGTTGAAACTCAGCAAATTGATCCTGCATGTCAGTATCAATTTGGGCAGACCAGTCTTCAAAGATCAACATATCCTTTGAACACTGGACTACCACCATATGGAGGGCAGTATGCTTTTTCATTGTTCCCTCCTGGGGAACAACCATATGAGAGTTTACAACAAAATTCAGGTCAAACTATAATTACATCCTATGGTTGGGTACCAATACTGCCACAACAACTAATGGTTGTATACTCAATGCAACTGATCCAACCTATGTTGAATATTCCCACTCCACCTGCTATTGTGACTGTGTTGCAAGTACAAGCGTTGCTTGTTGTGTCTCAGCCTCAAGTCTCTCACGTTTCAATACAATAGCCTCTTGTCTCTATGGCTCAATCGCAACCTCAGGATAGTGTTTTCTTACCTGGAACGACTCAGGATCAAACAGGTAGTATCACTCCACATCTTGGTCAATCTTCTAGTATTGAGCAATAGTAAATGGTCCAACAACCATCGCTGGTACAATACCAACAACTGCAATTCTAGCAAACCCAACCTCAGTTTGGGCTTGGTCAATATCAAACCTACCAAGGACCTGAGCAACAAGGCTTTGTAGGTAATGGACAACCGCATTTCCAAAACAGTTATCAATAATCACACTATACTAGTTATGTCCAACAACCTTATCAAAGTTACCAACATCATATACATTATGCTGGTATGCAAAGACCTACTGCTCAGGTGATTCCATCTTATCCTGGGTTTGCTTCACCCAATCTGAATCAGCAATTGCCTTTCGTAGCAACTCTAGAATTACCAGATTTGAACCGGCTGACGAATGATCCAATTGCATACACCCCTAGGTGGCTAGCGATTCCTCTTAAACTTCCCTTCGATATTCCTAAATTCAATGGAAATCCAGGTGAAGATCCATCGAATCATGTAATGACTTTTCATTTTTGGTGCTCATCTAACACCCTGAATGATGAATCGATTTGGCTTCACCTTTTTCAGAGAACGCTAACTGGTCCAGCAGCGAAATGGTATATTCAATTGCCTAGAGCTTCATTTGTCAATTCCAGTGCCCTTGCGACTACCTTTATAACCCACTTTCAGTTACCCATAAGGTACGAAATGGGAACAAAACTCCTTACCAATTTTAAACAGACCACAACCACTCACATATCTGATCATATTCACGAGTGGCGACATCGTCATTGAATGGTAAAAATGTATGTTCCTGATTAGCTGTTAACTGAGTGGTTTATTAAGTCCTTATTGCCATCTATCACTGAGGACATGGTGAAAGGAGGAGTTGTCACTGAAGAGCAAGTCATTGCTCATGCCCCGCATTTAGACTTGATCTATACTCAGTTTGGCACGCTCTACAACAAAATTCATGATGCTCCTAGACCAGAATTTTCCCTTCCACCCCCTCCTAAATCGAATAGGGACTATCACGCCGGTGATGGCATGATCAGTGCATCAAGCACACAATCTGCAAAGGCTCCATCTGGTAAAGCCCTTGCAGTTTAGTCAGAAAGCAAATGACAAACCTCTTGTCTCGGAGATTAATGCCATGTCATCTAACAAGGGCAAGAATCCAAAGCAACCAGGGGGGCAAGAAGAAAAGGAAAAATAATAAGAAGAAATAGGAGAATTCAACTCCTAAAAAATCTTCTGAGAACCCTAATGGGCCAAAGAAACCTCCTCATTTTCCATGTTACATATATAACAAGGAGCATTATACGAAAGATTATCCACATCGAGCTGAGGTTGCAAAATTTCTAAAAACTTCAAGTACCTCAGCGGTGATGACTGATCCATTTCCAAACCCAGAAACTAATCTGGTTGCTATCGATCATGCTTCCACATCCCTAGTGCTTATGCTATTCATCTCAAAACAACAAAATGATGCTTTGATATCGACAAGGAATAAAGATTATGGGAATACATCGTCGTTAAACAACCAGGCTACAGATCAACCTAATAGTTCAACAACGACTTCGCCAGAAGTTGTTCCACCCATTATTCCTAAATTAACTATAAAGCTACCAAAGGGAGTCGTACATAAATCAACATTATTCCTCATGCTCGAGCTGCACAGAATTATAATATAGTGGAGGATCTAGCTCAATCACCATCCACTATGTCGACACTTGAGGTACTGCAAAATTACCCCTCCCAAATGCAAGCTTTGTTATTGGCAATAGGTGGGATTGATCCAGTGGATTCCAACCTTGTGGCCTTTAATCATAAAGGGTATACACCTCAGTTATCGGCCCAACTCGCTTTCCTTATACAGGTAAAAGTCATCAATAATACTGTTCATCGAACAACCATTGACAAGGGGGCATCTACCTATATTATGTCAATGAGTTGCTGGAAAACTCTTGGTTCACCACCCTTGTCGTGATCATCGACATTAAAAGTGTTTGATGGAAGAACATGCACTCCATATGGGATTTTAAGTAACTTTCAAGTTGAACTGGGGGGCAAAATAGTAGATATTGAAGTCGAGGTCATTCATGGAAACCTTGATTACAATATCTTACTAGGAAGGCCCTAGATTTATGCCATGGCTGCCATTGTGTCTATATACTTTAGAAAGATTGCATTTCCCTTCCAAGGTGGAATTACAATCGTTAACCAACTAGCCTTTTTCCTAACAGTTCACAAGCTACTGGAAGCATTCCATTGATCCATGGAAGTTCTCAATCGCTTCAAAATGTCGGAGTAGGTCTCCTAAAAGACCCTTCATTAATGGGTACTTTTACCCTCCTGCCTCCAACTGGTCTTGTGGAAGTGGCCATAGTGGAAACCTGTCATATGATATCTTCTACATAATTTGAGATAAAGAAGAGCTTCGACCATTTTGATAGTGCCGATCACCATGAGGTGTTGCCACCAAGCCCCATAGAATCTTTGTAGCAATCAATTTTCTTGGCCTGGGTGGCAAACCCAAATCAGCAGTCAACGAGTGTTTGGATAGATAGGTCTTTAGAGTATGGTACCTCTTTTGATCCTTGGTCTCGTATACATTCTACAGATGAAGGAATCATCCAGTCAATGATGATAGGAGAGACGTTGTGGGAAGATTACCACGATCATTCACACCTTCAAGATAACAATGAAGATTATTCAAACGACCTCAATCATCCTTCAGTTTTTGATTTTTTATTAAATACTGTAAATACAGTGAATTCCGAGTGAAATCTATCCAATATTGAAGAAACTATTGTGATTAATATCTCAACCAAACCTAATGTTGTAGAGAATATTCATGTTGGAAAATCTTGTTTTCCATCAGAACTGGAAATTTACTGCGCTCTCTTTCACGAATTCAGAGATGTATTTACATGGTCATATGAAGAAATGCCAAGCATTGACTCGAGAATTGTTGAACATGAAATCAAGATGTATCCAAATGTCAAACCAGTACGACAACAACTTCAACCTATCCATCTGAAGAAAGCCACTGCCATTAAAGCAGAAGTTGAAAAGCTTTTGCATGCTGGTTTCATTTACCCTGTTCCTCTCATTGATTGGGTATCAAAAATTGTTCCTGTGATGAAACAACAAGGAACAATTAGAGTGTGTGTCAATTATAGGGATGTAAATCAAGCGTGTCCAAAGGACAACTACCCTACACCCTTCAGTGACCAGATAATTGATGAATGTGCTGGATGCGAAATCTTTTCATTCATGGATGGTTTTTCCGGATACAATCAAATCAATATCTACCCACAGGACCAGTCGAAGACTGCATTTATTTGTTCGTGGGGCACATTCACGTATGGTAAATTACCTTTCCATTTGAAGAACACAGGAGAAACTTTTCAGAGGCCAATGAATTACACCTTCCATGACATCAAACACATCGTTCAACTCTATCTCGACAATCTACCAGCTCATTCGCGAAAGCGAACTGATCATCCGCAACATTTGAGAGCCATATTTCTACGTTGCCGACACTATAAGATACAACTCAATCCGCACAAGTGTGTGTTCTGTGTTGGTTCTAGTCGATTACTTGGTTTCGTAGTTTCTAAGGACAAAATTCGACTCAACCCATTTAAGGTTCAAGCAATCCTTGACATGGCTCCACCTTCAAATTTGCTTTAGATTCAGAAATTCCAAGGGAAAGCTAACTTTTTGAGGAGGTTCATTCCACATTATGCTGAACTTGCTAAAGGTTATACTCGTCTTTTGAAAAAAGGAGTACCCTTCCACTGGGATCAGGTTGCGCAAGCTTCCTTTGATGCTGTTAACACCCAGGTTGTCCTCTTTGACTCCTAAGAGGATACGGCCGGGGTAACCACTAACCAGTCTTTGGGCTACAGCTCCTAGCCTAGCTGCAGTCAGAGAGGGCTCTCTCTATAAGGTTTTGTCACTGTTCTCAGTGAAGGTTTTAGGCTAGTTATGAGATGAGTTTTTGCTTGTTTTTTGTGTGTTTGGTTGGGAGGATGCCTCTGGTTTCTTTAAAGTATATCAGCAAGTAGAGTTAATCCATTGGGCAATGGAGTCTGGGACAGTTTTCTCTTGAGGTCTTGATCTTGGTGAGGGGAAAAGCTAGAGGGCCTGTGTGCATGCCATGAAACAAACTGTAGATAGTGATAACGAGGTGACAACAACTTAGTAAAGAGCAGTTAAGAATTCTTTACTTAAGCTGGATATTACAAAGAGACTTGTCACTTAGGAGCAATTGCTTGAATTCCTACAATAACAACATACTGTGATGACATAGTATTAAAGGTAGCAGCGAAGAATTACTCTTTAAATATTGTATCAGAAGAAAACATATAAGATAGTTTAGATTGAGTTCAGGGTAGCCAATGACTAAATCCTGAGACTATTCTTTCTCTTTACTTCCTAGATTTTCAAATGTACAGAAAGACATGGAAAACATATGAGATGACAATGAACACAGGTGAAATAAAGAGCCATGAGGAAAACTTATTGAGCCACGCTATGCACAGGAATCCTGCAACTTTGAGCCACACACCATCAAGAGATCAAGAGACAAACATCTTGAAGAAATCCCACTGTCCTTTGTATTAAGTATCTGCAAGTTTACAATATCAGAATAACAGAGAGGAGATGGAGAGAATTCTTACATCCGGAGTCCAACCCCTCTAAACAAACGCGAGGGGGAATATATAGAGGTTACATACAAAAATATCTCAGGAATGGAGTCATCTGAGAGGGAAAATATCTCTTACATTTGTACAGGAGAGTAGATGAGAGTTTAATGCAAACATAAATGTCTCTTTAACGTTTTTAACTGCTTTCAGGACAAATTTTTGACCTTTGGGAACTGCGGAGTTAATTGCGTGGCTTTATCATAAATATGAACTGAAGTGCTCTGTCACTTTGACCTTTTGTATCTTCTTGGCCCTGCTGTCTGTACCTGCTGATGTTGCTGTTGATGCCGAGTACCTGTGCTGAGTTGGCTCAGCTGTCTTTATGCTTGCTGTCATGGTTTTGTCCACCTGTAGATGCAATGTGGTCTGTATTGCTGCAAAAGGATTTAATTCCTCAACTTTGATTCAAAAGTAGCTTTATTAAATCCTGCCATATGTCTGCAGGGGGAAGCTGATGCCTCAAAATTGACCCTAAGGTCTCATCAGCTTCTGTATACTTATAGAAATGAGGAGGCTCATCAAATAGATGTGCTACTTCATTTTTAATAAAAAACAAATTATCTAACTTATTAAAAAGAGCCTGTCCTGTTAGTGGGCCTGCTGAAGATGACCCAGATGTATCAGCAATATGAATTGCTACAAAAGTGCTCACCCTCTTGATGTATTTCTCATGAGAGAGCAAACTCCCTGATTCTTCTAAGCTGGGAAGTCCTTTGTCCTGTAGGGCTGTGAACCTATTCTGGAACTTATATATATCTGCCTGTATATCAAGGATTTTCCTGTCCAGTGTCTGAGTTAGGTTCTTCATTGTTGTGGTTCTCTTGATTAGGGAAATGATTTCAGTTCTGTTAGCAATTCCCATTTTTATCAGCTGAGCACCAGTCCTGTAATTTAAGACCTCAATCATTTTGGGGGCAAGGTCTGCCATGTTGCCAAGGGCGTTTCTTGCTCTGTGCAGTTCTTTCTTTGCCCTGCCAATGAGTCCTATCTGCTCATATATAGCATCAATGTACTCCCATTGGTTAGTAATTGATTGTCCAATGGCAGTCCAAATCACTTGCTTGACTTCTGCTGTTACTTTTTCAAAATTGAGCTGCTTTTCCAACTCTGCAACTGTCCTTTTTAGGGCTTTTACTTCCCTCTCTTTCTCAGCTACACTTTGCTTAGACTTATCATATTTTTCCTCTATCTTTGCTAAGCTTTCCTTGGCCTTATTTAGCTCTGTCATTTGAGCTTCTAGCTCCTGGAGTTCTTGCCTTAATTTCTACATATCCAGGCTCTCAGTTTGCTCAGTTGGTGGTGCTGTGGTGGCTGGAACTGTTGTAGCTGGCTCTGTTTCTGCCGTCTGTTGCTTTGGAGGGTCTTTAGGGGTTTCCTCCACGTCTATTGTCTCTGTGGGTGGTTTGGAGGACTGCCCTTGTTCTCCCCTTTGTAGAGCTGCTTCTAGAGTAGTCTCTGTATCCTGCAGCTTCTGCTGGGTGTCCACCAGCTCCTTATACAAATTCATAAGTAGCGCAGTGATATCCCTTTCTCTTCTCTGTTGGGCTACTTCATCAGTTTGTGGATGTAGAGTTGGTGGGATCTTCATTTTCTTCTTGATTGCAGCTACATACGCATCCCTTAGTTTAAGGACCTCTTGTATGGCCTTAACATCATTGGGATCATGACCAAATTCTATGATAATCTCTTCTAGTGCCTTAATTCTGTTGTCCTTGGCTTGAGAGGATGCCCTTTCCAACTCAAGTTGAGCTGCAGTGTTATTCAAACTGTTTTGCAGCCTATAATTTACCAAGGTCTTGTCCGCCAGGGTGGCATATACCATCTCACCCGTTTGCTTGTGGAGCTCGATCTGGTCCATGGGGTGGATGTCTTTTGCAAGGACTTCTAAGTTTGTCCTTATATAATCAGCAGGTGTTTGAGGATGCGGCACTCTAGGGGAAAAATGGCTCATTGTCAACTTGCCTCCTTGCACATCAAAGGCAGCCATTAGCCTTTGCTGGTTTGGAGGGGCCATGTTCAACAAATGATTGTAGAGCTTGATTTTGAGTGGCTCACTCCTCCTCTTAGCATCCCTGAACTGGTCCTTTATGCTTTCAGCTACACTCTTTGCTTGCCCTGAGGAGCTGACCTCCCCAAGTGCTGCCCTATCTTGCTCTTGATGTAATGAGCTGGCAGAGGTCTCAAGGCTATGCATTTCTTCTTCTGAAAACGGATTGAGCCTCTGCCTTTTGTCTGGACCTTCCGTGAGAGGGGTATCCCTCTCCCTTTTCCTACTGATGTCCTCCCTCTGAGGGGTTTGGAGGACCGAAAAATCCATCCCAGAATCCTATCTAGGAGGTGCCATGATGGTTGTTTTATCTTGGGTGGCTGCCTGGCCTTCTCCTTTTTGCTGTTCCTGATCCTGTTGATCAGTTTCTTGCTGATTTTGCTACTGTTGCTCCTGCTGGCCCTGTTGGCCCACTTGCTGTTGTTCCTGCTGGTCCTCTGTTTCTTCCATTATTTTGCCTTTACCTTTGTCCTGCCCCTGATTTGATGTTTGTGCTGCCCCTTCTTGTGTTGCCGATGAGGAAGCTGGCGCTGTTGTGTGAGAACTTGGCAGGGTGGGCACCTGAGAAGGACATTCCAAGTCAGCCATTTTTAATAAATGTCTCCTAGCCCTGTCATTTAGCTCTTCTTGGGTCAGAGGCTCTATCAAGGTATTTTTATTCCATTTTGGCAGGTTTGCATGTCTTGTTATGAGGATCATGCTATTATGCTCATAACTGGAGAGTTTATATTTCAATCTCCTCTTGGATATAAAGCCATTGGGGTCATATGGTTTCCAAAGGAAGCTTTGTGTTAGGCCCAGGCTTTCCAACATTCTCTCTGCCTCCTTCCATCCTTCTCTTTTGTTTAAAACCAGATGCCCAAGCTGGTTTTTTACTTTGAGTTGTGCCTTCTTGCCCCTACCTGCAAAATGGATCAGATCGGCATGGGCAAACTGTCTGAAGTACTCTAGGGCAAAGAGCCTCATAGGCACAAACTTGGGTAGCCTGAAAGGGCGCAGCTCACACCCATATATCCTAAGCACTGTATGATGCTAGTAGAAATACCAGTCCCCTATGCTGTAAGCAGTGGATAGTTGCAGTATCCTCTTCATTTCCTCAGTGAGTCTTGGAGGAGGCTGTGTCATGAGTAGAGATAGGGCTGGATGAATAAATAGATCTATGAACTCACAATATGTATAGGGTGAGTAGGCATTGTGATGGAAGATTGAGCTCCAATATACAACCGATCTCGGGTTTCCTGCAGCATCATTTCTCCTGATCTCAAAAGAGAATTTCTCATGTTGGTGATAGAGGATAAGATGATAAATGTATGAGGTGTATCTAAACACCCTCTCTCTTGGTAAGTGCAGGAACTGCTCATGTATTTTATCTGAGATGAATGTGGCATAGTTGTAGCAGATAGGGGTCTTCCCAGGGGCAAACATTAACATCATAACTAGTACAGTTTCCTCTATAAACTCCATTGATATATATCCCAGAATTGAGCTCACCATATGGGCCAGGTCTAATCCAAGTTGGTTTAAGTATCCATCAAAGATAGGAGGATGCAGCACTCTGTCTGACTTGCTAACAAATAGTTGATTAAACCTCAGGATCTCTGCCTCTATGAGTGTTTTGGTCCCTTGGTTGATTAAGTCCAGCAGGGACAAAGGAACCATTTTCTTGTCAGTTCTGAACTGAACCATATCTCTGATGGCCTGAGGGGTGGTATAGAATACAACTTCACCCTTAGGATTGACTATAGCTCTTTGTGATGGCTCATAGCAACTGGCACATAGATAAATGAGGTCAGGGAATTGTCTAACTAGAGGCATTTTAAAAATGGGCAGGGCAGACTCCCAGATGCCTAGGATATCTGTTCCCTCTCTGTGCTTAGCCCTGAATTCATTTAGCAGGTGAAGATGAGGGGTGCAGCCTTCTCTAGAATCTTCTGAGATCTGGTAATCCATGTCTGCCAGGTCCTGCCAGTCTAGCTCTCTCTGAGGAGCATTTAGAGGAGTGACATTAAGGACTTCAGGTGTCTCCATCTTTTATAAATAATTCTCTGAAATGCCGCTTGAAACAGCGAATTTTGATGGGAACCAGGTCTAACAGGGTCGGTGTACAGCCAAGGATAATCAATGCTGGGCCTTTTGAGGAGGGTTTTTAGCAACAGAGAGACCTCCTTTATCAGTTTGGGAGTTATGCAGGAGTCCACGATTGCGCGAACAGGGTAGGTTTTTTAACAGGATTTGCAGTGAATTGGAGGTCCCCGACGCTATGTTTTGACTTCAAATGGTTGAATAGGGAAAAACACAGTTGGTTTATCGGTGAATTTTATGTTTCAATGGCTTTCATGGCGGTTTCTACAAGCAATTTAAGAGAAACCAGTTCACAGGAGGACGAGGCTGAAATACCTGGTAGACAATGGTCTGAATTGAAGAATGCGGCTGGGTTCGCGCGCTGGGTGCTTTGAAAATGGTTGCAGGTTGACTGGTGGCGCCGGCGTCGTAAATTACATGCAGAGAGCTTCAACAGTAATTTCCGAAAAATATGAAAAAATAGTGAAAATTGGCGAAAATGTCGATTTTTGGCCTTTTTGGCGCGCTTTTCGGATGACGTCAGCATGACGTCATCATGGGGGCCCGGGTTGGATGACGTCAGCATGACCTCATCGGGTGACGTGGCGGTGAATGGCAGGTCCACGGGGGTGGTGAGGTGGCAGCCAGGTGGGCGAATGAGGGACGAGGCGGGCGGATGTGGCGGTGACGTGCACGGCAGCGGGGCGCAGACGTGGGCGGGACAGGTGTCGCAATATCGGAAGGGGCCTTGTACGTTGAACGGGCTGTCAGACGTTGCTCCGATGCAATCAAGGAGTGACGCGTGTCCCGGCGTGATGCTGGCCTGACGCAAGCATCTGACAGATATCGGAAGGTATCTGTCAGACACGTAGGGCCTTCCGATATCCATACAGGCCGTGGATCTGGCAGCGGGCGATCGGACGGTCGTCGGGCGCCCAACTTGCGCGAACGGTAGCAGCTCCTTCGGTTAACGTGCCGACGTCGGGGCTGCCCGAAATGATCATCCGCCGTAGATCTGAATCCAGCGCGATCGGACGGTCATCGGGCAGGCAACCTGCACGACCTGTACTGCTCCTGGGCAGGCAATAAACAAATGTTTTTCTCTGCAGACGTGGACAGCGGGACCCTCCACGCGTTTTTAAATCATCTTCGGGGTTTCTTAAGGTTAATCGTGCAAAAAGCTTTTTAATTGGTCAACCTTAGAAACAATGCATTTTCGGTTTTTAACACAAAGTTTGGGCAAAAATCATTTGTAAAGGCGGAAACTATGGAAAAGGGGTGAAATGGGTTTTATGTACTATGAAAGGGCAAATAACCCCCGACCTTAGGATAAAGCAGGGGGGAGGGTGATTTAACAATGTTTTCCGCCCCATTGAGTAATTTTGTGGGTTTTTCAAGGTTTTTCAAGGTTTTTCAAGGTTTTTCAAGGCTAAATGGAATTTTTGGACTAGGGAGACTGATGGAGATGGAGCAAAGGGTGAGTGATGGGTTCTTGACCTTGACCAGGTGTCAATTCAAGTCCCAGGGAGAGAGTATTATGGCTATAGTGCCAAGGAGGGGATATTTATGCATTGTGGGGTTTATACACCATGGTGTTTATAATACTAGGGATAATGGGGTATAGGGAGCTAAATAATAGAGTTAGTTGTTAATATGGAGGAAACACATGAGTGAGGGCTAGTTCAACCAAGTTTTCTTTGAAAATAACTTGAAATCAAGAGTAGTTCAAAATGAAAAGATTTTTGCACAAGAAATGTGGCTTTTGAAGATCATAAGAATGTAAAACATTTGAGTTTCTATGCTTTGTGCAACTTGGGGAAAGGGTGTTAGTGAAGAGTGATATACAAATGAGAAACAGGGGAGTTAGTCATGCTCCAGAGTGCTGCTCTTGCTGTAGATGTTTCAGCAACTTTGATTTTGAAAACAAGACCATTTCTGCAACCCCATCTACCTACCCAACTATTTCCCTAGCATTTTTTGTTCCTTCTTGGAGGGTGCACTTGGACTTGCGAACCCTTTTGGATGCCTTTTTCTTTTCATTGGCTTTTTCTCTCATTCCCTATCTAATGCAACCCTTATTCCTTCCAAGGTCCCAGATTAAGCAGTTGGGAACCTTAGCTTCTCTACCTAGGCTACTGATCCGCCAAGATTAAACAGTTTGGACATATTTCATTCTCTATTCTACAACATAAATTGAAAACATGGCATGGTCCAGATTAGACTGTTGGGCCATCCATCAAAATTGAGTTCTTATGAAAATTGAAACAGACATTGCCTTCCTAAGGAAATATGGGATCTTTGCATTATCAAAGCAGAGCATATTTGGACCTTTGATATCCAATCATGAAATATGAAACCTATTGGTACAGGTATCCAACAGTGGCTCCACATGGGGATGGTTTTTCTCTTGGAAATACCAAGAACAGCAGGTCAGTGTGCCTGGGTCCTTTGGCTGCTTCTCTGAAACTTTGGAGTTCTGTTCACCATAGATTCCTCAAATTACAGGTTGATGCTCCAAAACACAGAATATGTTTCTATTTTCCTCGTTCGCTGTATTGTTCCTCAAACCATCTTGTTTTCATGCTTTAAAAACAACAATATATACAACACATACAGAGCCTCTATACAACAAATTATGTACAAAAGTAGGTCAGCTGTACTTATAGAAGGTAGTCAAAATAGTGCTTGAGCATCCTGCCATTGACAGGACCTTCATTTAAGTCAGTTTTGTTCAGATTTTGCAGAAAATAGGTGTTGTTTCCTTGTACAGCTTGTATTAAGAATGGTCCTCTCCAAAAGGAGTCAAACTTTCCATGTTTTCCTTTGCTTTCCCTCCTTGAATCCCACTTGAGGACCTTATCACCAATGTTAAAATTCTCTGCTTTAGTCCTTCTGTCAAAAGCCTTTTTTAGTTTTTCTTGTAGCACTTGGATTCTATTATAAACTTCCTCCCTGGTTTGCTGCAAACATATAATCTGATTGATCCTCCTTTGCATGTCATTAGGCTCAGCTTGGCTTTCCTGAAGTATCTTCATAGCAGGGATCCCTAAAGATGAAGGGAATTTGGCCTCTAAACCATAAACTAACTCATATGGGCTGATCCCAATTGATCTTTTGGTTGTTAGTCTATCTGGCCACAGCGCATTGATTAGTTTCTTGTGCCAATTTTTCTTGTTCTCCTCCAATATTTTCTTGACCATATTTACCAAGCTCTTGTTTGATGATTCTGCCAAGCCATTACCTTGGGGATAGTATGCTGTAGAGTGGCATAAAGTAATATGAAACTTATGGCAGAAACTGATCATTTTTTTAGACCTGAAGGCAGCAACATTGTCTGTTATTATTTTGTCAGGGCATCCAAATCTAGCCAAAATATTTGTCTCCAGGAATTGTATGATAATAGAGTCATTTGCTTGTCTACATGGGATTGCTTCAATCCATTTTGTGAAGTAGTCTGATGCTGTCAGAATCCATTTGTGTTGGCCTGAAGAGGAGGGATTGATTTCTCCAATGAAATCTAAGCCCCATTGCTGAAATGGTTTCTCTGTTGGAATCGGTCTAAGAGGCAGTGGCAGCAATTGTCTTTTTCCTTCAAACACCTGACATTTGTGACATGCAGTAGTAAATCTCTTGACATCAGAAAAAATAGTGGGCCAGTAATATCCAGCTCTTAGTATCTTGTTCACAGTGGCTTTCCAGTAAAGATGTCCACCACAGTCTCCTGCATGGAACTCTTCCATGATTTTGTTGGCTTCTCTTTCAATCAGACAGTTTAGCAAAATGCCCTCATGATTTTTCCAAAGCAGATTTTCTTCCATGACACAAAATTTTGAGGCTTTCATTTTTACAAACCTACTCTTAGTTCTAGACAGTCCTGGGGGAGCACACAGGTTTTGCAAGACATAACAGATATCAGAATACCAAGGGGATTGCTCAAAGGCTACATTGATCTTTGGAGTCGCCAGCTCGTGGTCACTGTCTAGTTGGTTAATGTCTAGGGCTTGGAAATTTGTTTCAAACATCAGTTTTGCTAGGCCCTGCCCTTTTACAAGTTTTGTAGGTTTTATTTCTATGTCAAATTCCAAAATACTTGCTATCCACTTGCCTCTTCTGCCCTCTAAATTCTCTTGTGTAAGTATATCTTTGACAATTGGGCTTGGGACATAGGCAATTATGTGGGAATAAAGGATATAAATCCTAAAATCCTTAATAGCTTTGACCAAAGCATAGGCTTGTTTTTCCAAGATCTGATACTTGAGGGGAGCATCTCTTAGGGCTTTGCTAAAGAAGGCTATGGGTTTTTCATTTCCTAGATCATCCTTCTGTAGTAAAACTGCAGCAATTGTATGTTCAGAGGCAAAGGAGAATATGATGAAGTCTCTATCAAATTGTGGGCTGGTTAGGACAGGGGTTTGGGTAAGGGCAAATTTGATGCTCTCAAAGGCTTGTTTAGCATCTACTGTCCATTTAACTTTGGAATCCTTTTTCAACATGTTGTTAAGCAGTCTGCTAAGCTCAGCTAAGTTTGGGATAAATCTTCTTAAAAAGTTGATTTTTCCCAAAAAGGCCTGTAATTCCTTTATATTCCTGGGATGGGGCATATGTTGGATGGCTTGGATTCTATCTG
>APFE030964494.1:51682-77196 GCA_000404065.3 Pinus taeda | reverse complement strand
TTCTTCAATGGTAGTATTTAGGGGTTCAATTTTTGGTTTATTGGGGACATCATTAGAATCAAACATGTCTTCTAATGGAGCTAAGCCTATGGGCAGAAGATTGTTCTTTAGCTGTATCATTTCAGTTTCATCCTCTGGTGTTTCTTCATGCTCAATTTGCTGGATCTCTTGAATGTCATTCTGATTGAAAATTGTAGGATTCAGCATTTGGTAGGCTGTTTTGGATGAAAGTACTTGGTTGTTATGTCCATTGTGTATTTGTGATTGATTTTCTGACTGAAGTATTTGCGATTGACTTGCTGGCTCAATATCTATATTAAGGCCTGAAAATTCTTCCTGTAAATTCAGAAAGTTTTTGATTTGTGTATCATTGTCAAAAACTTGCCAGTCTTTTATGTTATTTGGGACTGATGGTCTGTGTTTTACTTCAGCTGTGAAACGATGATGGGGGTCAAAGGGAAGCTTGCAAGTACTTGCAAACATGGCTAAACTATGAGCATGCAGGTTTTGTGACCTAGGAACTTTAGTGACTTGGAAATCAGCAAAAGACTTAAGCAGCTCATTGGCAACAGCTCTGTATGATCTGAGTCTATTATCTTTGGTAACAAATTTTCCCTTAACTTGTTGGATAACCAAGTCAGAATCCCCTAGGATTGATACTCTTGTAACTTGGAGGAATCTTACCAATTTGAGACCTAATAGAAGGGCCTCATATTCAGCCATATTGTTGGTACATCTGAAGTTTAGTCTGTAAGCTCTACCCTCTGCGTAACTATTCTCTTTATTGTGCACCCATATTCCTGCTCCCGCCCCTAACTTGTTAACTGATCCATCAAATTCTAGGAACCAAAGGGATTCCTTTTTTAGGGGGTTTTGAAAAATGTCAGTGTGGCATGAGTTTGTAAGTTGGAGTATAGGCTGATCTTTTGGTTTAGTCTGCATGACTTCCTTCTCCCTTGGTGGGAGTGCTTTGTTCTCTAGAGGGGCCCCTTTTTCATTATCTTGTTTCAATGTTGTGGTTTCACCATTGCTTGTTTTGTGGTCCTGAATATTGGCATTGTTTGATTCAATCAGTATTTGGATATCAGGGTCTTTTTGTTCAGCAGTCTGATTTGTTTTAATTATTTCAGTCTTTTCCTTGGTGTTGCTTTTTCCAGTGTCATTGAAGAGAATGTATGAGTCTATGTCAGAGTGGACAGCATAAATGGGAAAATTTTGGGGCTTCTCTGTACTACTGACCATGTACTTCATTAATGATTCTCTATACAACCTCTTGGGTTGACCAAAGACTGTAATAGTAGCATAAGACATGTCTAGTTGAAGAGACCCTTGAAGCTTTGCCCCCCATGATGTTGACAGTAACATCCCATATTTGGGTGGGATGTCAGCAACAACTACATCCATTAGGATGGTTTTGTTTGGATATTGGACTAAAGACACACATAGATCTTTTATTAGGCCTAGACACTTGACTTGGCTGGAATCAAATGAAAAGAGGTCTTTGTATGGTCTAGTGATATCCAAATTTAACCTTTCCATTACGGATTTGGGCATTAGATTATGAGATGCACCTAAGTCAAACATTGCATTGTGTAGTATTTTGTCATGCACATGCAGGCTGACATAGAAGGGTAAGATTCCTGAATCTGCTAATTTTCCATCTACCTCAGGGCCGAAAAGCAATTCAGGGGTGTCATCCAATACATTGACGTTATCCACATTATCTTTGTTTTTGCTATGGGTGAGTTGCAGAGATCTTTGAATTTGCTGTTTATAAATCTCATTTTTGGCTAGCTCTGCCAGAGGTATGGTTATTTTCAATTTTCCAATTTCAGTTTCCAAGTCAAAGGGTTTTTCTGTGTGTGTTTTGGTAGTATGGATGAGCTTGCTTTCTTTATCTGCTAAGGTTTCCTCTTGATTTTGAAGTTTGTTCTTGTTGATCACCTGTTGGGGCCCTTTGCTTGGTTTGGGTTGTTCAACTGATGGAATAGGTGAATTCAGTGACTGTTCAGTAATGTCTTCAATGGTTATTTCTTTTGTGGGTGAATCGGTTGTGTTATTTGGCTCCACTACTATGGCACTTTTAGGCTGTGTTTTGTCTTTTGTTTTCTCGGGTTGGGTTACATTTACAGTCCTACTTCTCAGCTTGTACTGTTTATGAACCTCATAGACAGCAGTGTCATAGCCTTTTTTAAAATCAAATGATTCCCCTGAACTAGTGTGAAACTATTTACTGTCCTCCTCATTTTGATCCTCTTGAGTCAAGAAGACTTGGTGCTTGTTGTCAAGCCCCATTAGGTGGATATGAGTGTCCTCTGTTTGTTCTTCTGATGCGGATGTTTCAGCATAGTTTTCTTGAAATGGTGGTCTTATTTCAGGGTCATTGCTGATTTTGCTCCCACTAGGATTTTGGTTTCTCCTAAAGTTTGTAGCCCTGTTAGGGTTGTTTGGTGGTGCTTCCCATGAGGACTTTCTTTCCACAGATTCTACCCTATCGCCTAACCTCTTCATACCAGAAATTATTGCATCCAATTTTTGGTCCAAGGCAGAGGGTTCTTCTTTGAAAACAACTCTCTTTTCTGTTTTAGCCCTATTCCTCTTGGCAATGAGGTTTGCTTCAACTGTTACAGCAACTCTCTGAGCTTCTTCAAGGGTTTGAGGGGCTCTTTCTTTCAATTGGTAGGCCATATCTGGGTCAAATCCATCTCGGAATTTGTATAAGGCTAAATCCAGGGGAGGTCTTAAGTTTTGAGGTATAGCATTGTAAACATTGTTAAACCTAGCACAATATTCGAAAACAGTCTCTTGGGGACCTCTTCTGATCATATCATATTCACCAAGTATGTGCAAAGGGTCCTTTTTTTTCTCCCATCTATTTGTAAAGGATTGATAAAGCTCATCAGGGGTAGTTATGCTGTTTGCAGGCAGAGATCTAAACCATGTTCTCACATCGCCTGTTAAACTTTGGACAAATATTCTCATCCTTATAGTTTCATCATCAATCTCATAGTTTTCAAAATGATCTTGCATTCTCTTAGCATGTTGGATAGCAGAATAAGGGCCAGTGGAGTCAAAGTATGAGATTTTGGCTTGATAGTCTTGAGGTAAGGCCACTGGATTGGCAGGCAATTGTAAAGGTGCATACCTGGCCATATTTGCTGGGTTCTGGAGGTTAATCAGAACAACTGGGATAAGGGGAACAACAGGTATCACAGGGGTAATAGGTATAGAGTGTATAACAGTGTGGAATGGAAGAACTTGTGTGGGAGAAGAAGGGATCAGTGGGGAACTTTGGGATGTGGAAGGGGAACTAGGGGAACCAGGGGTAGAATGGAATAGAACTTTGACAGGAGTGGGGATTGAGTGAGGAAGCTCTGGCTGTGGACTGATGTCAGCAAGTTGATCTTGTGTTTGCTGGTTCGTAACAAATTTGGGGATTGTATTGGGATTTTCGAATATAATGGGAGGGTTGGGGTCAGGATTATTCCTTGTGTACCTGAGATTCTTCTTGGGAGCCAGCTTCTCCTAAAGACTCTGTATATCTGTATAAGGTAAAAAGAGGTCTGAGTCAGCTCTACCTTAGGCTACAGATGTTTGTATGGGAGCAGCTTAAAGGTGTCTTAACTGATATTCAGACTGTGAGTGCAATTTCTTGATAGATTTTCAGACCTTTAGATCCTAAAGATCCCCAGTCGAGTCACCATTTATGTTAACACCCAGGTTGTCCTCTTTGACTCCTAAGAGGATACGGCCGGGGTAACCACTAACCAGTCTTTGGGCTACAGCTCCTAGCCTAGCTGCAGTCAGAGAGGGCTCTCTCTATAAGGTTTTGTCACTGTTCTCAGTGAAGGTTTTAGGCTAGTTATGAGATGAGTTTTTGCTTGTTTTTTGTGTGTTTGGTTGGGAGGATGCCTCTGGTTTCTTTAAAGTATATCAGCAAGCAGAGTTAATCCATTGGGCAATGGAGTCTGGGATAGTTTTCTCTTGAGGTCTTGATCTTGGTGAGGGGAAAAGCTAGAGGGCCTGTGTGCATGCCATGAAACAAACTGTAGATAGTGATAACGAGGTGACAACAACTTAGTAAAGAGAAGTTAAGAATTCTTTACTTAAGCTGGATATTACAAAGAGACTTGTCACTTAGGAGCAATTGCTTGAATTCCTACAATAACAACATACTGTGATGACATAGTATTAAAGGTAGCAGCGAAGAATTACTCTTTAAATACTGTATCAGAAGAAAACATATAAGATAGTTTAGATTGAGTTCAGGGTAGCCAATGACTAAATCCTGAGACTATTCTTTCTCTTTACTTCCTAGATTTTCAAATGTACAGAAAGACATGGAAAACATATGAGATGACAATGAACACAGGTGAAATAAAGAGCCATGAGGAAAACTTATTGAGCCACGCTATGCACAGGAATCCTGCAACTTTGAGCCACACACCATCAAGAGATCAAGAGACAAACATCTTGAAGAAATCCCACTGTCCTTTGTATTAAGTATCTGCAAGTTTACAATATCAGAATAACAAAGAGGAGATGGAGAGAATTCTTACATCCGGAGTCCAACCCCTCTAAACAAACGCGAGGGGGAATATATAGAGGTTACATACAAAAATATCTCAGGAATGGAGTCATCTGAGAGGGAAAATATCTCTTACATTTGTACAGGAGAGTAGATGAGAGTTTAATGCAAACATAAATGTCTCTTTAACGTCTTTAACTGCTGTCAGGACAAATTTTTGACCTTTGGGCACTGCGGAGTTAATTGCGCGGCTTTATCATAAATATGAACTGAAGTGCTCTGTCACTTTGACCTTTTGTATCTTCTTGGCCCTGCTGTCTGTACCTGCTGATGTTGCTGTTGATGCCGAGTACCTGTGCTGAGTTGGCTCAGCTGTCTTTATGCTTGCTGTCATGGTTTTGTCCACCTGTAGATGCAATGTGGTCTGTATTGCTGCAAAAGGATTTAATTCCTCAACTTTGATTCAAAAGTAGCTTTATTAACTCCTGCCATATGTCTGCAGGGGGAAGCTGATGCCTCAAAATTGACCCTAAGGTCTCATCAGCTTCTGTATACTTATAGAAATGAGGAGGCTCATCAAATAGATGTGCTACTTCATTTTTAATAAAAAACAAATTATCTAACTTATTAAAAAGAGCCTGTCCTGTTAGTGGGCCTGCTGAAGATGACCCAGATGTATCAGCAATATGAATTGCTGCAAAAGTGCTCACCCTCTTGATGTATTTCTCATGAGAGAGCAAACTCCCTGATTCTTCTAAGTTGGGAAGCCCTTTGTCCTGTAGGGTTGTGAACCTATTCTGGAACTTATATATATCTGCCTGTATATCATGGATTTTCCTGTCCAGTGTCTGAGTTAGGTTCTTCATTGTTGTGGTTCTCTTGATTAGGGAAATGGTTTCAGTTCTGTTAGCAATTCCCATTCTTATCAGCTGAGCACCAGTTCTGTAATTTAAGACCTCAATCATTTTGGGGGCAAGGTCTGCCATGTTGCCAAGGGCATTTCTTGCTCTGTGCAGTTCTTTCTTTGCCCTGCCAATGAGTCCTATCTGCTCATATATAGCATCAATGTACTCCCATTGGTTAGTAATTGATTGTCCAATGGCAGTCCAAATCACTTGCTTGACTTCTGCTGTTACTTTTTCAAAATTGAGCTGCTTTTCCAACTCTGCAACTGTCCTTTTTAGGGCTTTTACTTCCCTCTCTTTCTCAGCTACACTTTGCTTAGACTTATCATATTTTTCCTCTATCTTTGCTAAGCTTTCCTTGGCCTTATTTAGCTCTGTCATTTGAGCTTCTAGCTCCTGGAGTTCTTGCCTTAATTTCTGCATATCTAGGCTCTCAGTTTGCTCAGTTGGTGGTGCTGTGGTGACTGGAACTGTTGTAGCTGGCTCTGTTTCTGCCGTCTGTTGCTTTGGAGGGTCTTTAGGGGTTTCCTCCAGGTCTATTGTCTCTGTGGGTGGTTTGGAGGACTGCCCTTGTTCTCCCCTTTGTAGAGCTGCTTCTAGAGTAGTCTCTGTATCCTGCAGCTTCTGCTGGGTGTCCACCAGCTCCTTATACAAATTCATAAGCAGCGCAGTGATATCCCTTTCTCTTCTCTGTTGGGCTACTTCATCAGTTTGTGGATGTAGAGTTGGTGGGATCTTCATTTTCTTCTTGATTGCAGCTACATCCGCATCCCTTAGTTTAAGGACCTCTTGTATGGCCTTAACATCATTGGGATCATGACCAAATTCTATGATAATCTCTTCTAGTGCCTTAATTCTGTTGTCCTTGGCTTGAGAGGATGCCCTTTCCAACTCAAGCTGAGCTGCAGTGTTATTCAAACTGTTTTGCAGCCTATAATTTACCAAGGTCTTGTCTGCCAGGGTGGCATAGACCATCTCACCTGTTTGCTTGTGGAGCTCAATCTGATCCATGGGGTGGATGTCTTTTGCAAGGACTTCTAAGTTTGTCCTTATATAGTCAGCAGCTGTTTGAGGTTGCTGCACTGTAGGGGCAAAATGGCTCATTGTCAACTTGCCTCCTTGCACATCAAAGGTAGCCATTAGCCTTTGCTGGTTTGGAGGGGCCATATTCAACAAATGATTGTAGAGCTTGATTTTGAGTGGCTCACTCCTCCTCTTAGCATCCCTGAACTGGTCCTTTATGCTTTCAGCTGCACTCTTTGCTTGTCCTGAGGAGCTGACCTCCCCAAGTGTTGCTCTATCTTGCTCTTGATGTAATGAGCTGGCAAAGGTCTCAAGGCTATGCATTTCTTCTTCTGAAAATGGATTGAGCCTCTGCCTTTTGTCTGGACCTTCTGTGAGAGGGGTATCCCTCTCCCTTTTCCTGCTGATGTCCTCCCTCTGAGGGGTTTGGAGGACCGAAGGATCCATCCTAGAATCCTGTCTAGGAGGCGCCATGCTGGTTGTTTTATCTTGGGTGGCTGCCTGGCCTTCTCCTTTTTGCTGTTCCTGATCCTGTTGATCAGTTTCTTGCTGATTTTGCTGTTGTTGCTCCTGCTGGCCCTGTTGGCCCATTTGCTATTGTTCCTGCTGGTCCTCTGTCTCTTCCATTATTTTGCCTTTACCTTTGTCCTGCCCCTGATTTGAAGTTTGTGCTGCCCCTTCCTGTGTTGCAGATGAAGAAGCCGGTGCTGTTGTGTGAGAACTTGGTAGGGTAGGCACCTGAGAAGGACATTCCAAGTCAGCCATTTTTAATAGATGTCTCCTAGCCCTGTCGTTTAGCTCTTCTTGGGTCAGAGGCTCTATCAAGGTATTTTTATTCCATTTTGGCAGGTTTGCATGTCTTGTTATAAGGATCATGCTATTATGCTCATAACTAGAGAGTTTATATTTGAGTCTCCTCTTAGATATGAAGCCATTGGGGTCATATGGTTTCCAAAGGAAGCTTTGTGTTAAGCCCAGGCTTTCCAACATTCTCTCTGCCTCCTTCCATCCTTCTCTTTTGTTTAAAACCAGATGCCCAAGCTGGTTTTTTACTTTGAGTTGTGCCTTCTTGCCCCTACCTACAAAATGGATCAGATCGGCATGGGCAAACTGTCTGAAGTACTCTAGGGCAAAGAGCCTCATAGGCACAAACTTGGGTAGCCTGAAAGGGCGCAGCTCACACCCATATATCCTAAGCACTGTATGATGCTGGTAGAAATACCAGTCCCCTATGCTGTAAGCAGTGGATAGTTGCAGTATCCTCTTCATTTCCTCAGTGAGTCTTGGAGGAGGCTGTGTCATGAGTAGAGATAGGGCTGGATGAATAAATAGATCTATGAACTCACAATATGTATAGGGTGAGTAGGCATTGTGATGGAAGATTGAGCTCCAATATACAACCGATCTCGGGTTTCCTGCAGCATCATTTCTCCTGATCTCGAAAGAGAATTTCTCATGTTGGTGATAGAGGATAAGATGATAAATGTATGAGGTGTATCTAAACACCCTCTCTCTGGGTAAGTGCAGGAACTGCTCATGTATTTTATCTGAGATGAATGTGGCATAGTTGTAGCAGATAGGGGTCTTCCCAGGGGCAAACATTAACATCATAACTAGTACAGTTTCCTCTATAAACTCCATTGATATATATCCCAGAATTGAGCTCACCATATGGGCCAGGTCTAATCCAAGTTGGTTTAAGTATCCATCAAAGATAGGAGGATGCAGCACTCTGTCTGACTTGCTAACAAATAGTTGATTAAACCTCAGGATCTCTGCCTCTATGAGTGTTTTGGTCCCTTGGTTGATTAAGTCCAGCAGGGACAAAGGAACCATTTTCTTGTCAGTTCTGAACTGAACCATATCTCTGATGACCTGAGGGGTGGTATAGAATACAACTTCACCCTTAGGATTGACTATAGCTCTTTGTGATGGCTCATAGCAACTGGCACATAGATAAATGAGGTCAGGGAATTGTCTAACTAGAGGCATTTTAAAAATGGGCAGGGCAGACTCCCAGATGCCTAGGATATCTGTTCCCTCTCTGTGCTTAGCCCTGAATTCATTTAGCAGGTGAAGATGAGAGGTGTAGCCTTCTCCAGAATCTTCTGAGATCTGGTAATCCAGGTCTGCCAGGTCCTGCAAGTCTAGCTCTCTCTGAGGAGCATTTAGAGGAGTGACATTAAGGACTTCAGGTGTCTCCACCTTTTATAAATAATTCTCTGAAATGCCGCTTGAAACAACGAATTTTGATGGGAACCAGGTCTAACAGGGTCGGTGTACAGCCAAGGATAATCAATGCTGGGCCTTTTGAGGAGGGTTTTTAGCAACAGAAAGACCTCCTTTATCAGTTTGGGAGTTATGCAGGAGTCCACGATTGCGCGAACAGGGTAGGTTTTTTAACAGGATTTGCAGTGAATTGGAGGTCCCCGACGCTATGTTTTGACTTCAAATGGTTGAATAGGGAAAAACACAGTTGGTTTATCGGTGAATTTTATGTTTCAATGGATTTCATGGCGGTTTCTACAAGCAATTTAAGAGAAACCAGTTCACAGGAGGACGAGGCTGAAATACCTGGTAGACAATGGTCTGAACTGAAGAATGCGGCTGGGTTCGCGCGCTGGGTGCTTTGAAAATGGTTGCAGGTTGACTGGTGGCGCCGGCGTCGTAAATTACATGCAGAGAGCTTCAACAGTAATTTCCGAAAAATATGAAAAAATAGTGAAAATTGGCGAAAATGTCGATTTTTGGCCTTTTTGGCGCGCTTTTCGGATGACGTCAGCATGACTTCATCATGGGGGCCCGGGTTGGATGACGTCAGCATGACCTCATCGGGTGACGTGGCGGTGAATGGCAGGTCCACGGGGGCGGTGAGGTGGCAGCCAGGTGGGCGAATGAGGGACGAGGCGGGCGGATGTGGCGGTGACGTGCACGGCAGCGGGGCGCAGACGTTGGCAGGACAGGTGTCGCAATATCGGAAGGGGCCTTGTACGTTGAACGGGCTGTCAGACGTTGCTCCGAAGCAATCAAGGAGTGACGCGTGTCCCAGCGTGATGCTGGCCTAACGCAAGCATCTGACAGATATCAGAAGGTATCTGTCAGACACGTAGGGCCTTCCGATATCCATACAGGCCATGGATCTGGCAGCGGGCGATCGGACGGTCGTCGGGCGCCCAACTTGCGTGAACGGTAGCAGCTCCTTCGGTTAACGTGCGGACGTCGGGGCTGCCCGAAATGATCATCCGCCGTAGATCTGAATCCAGCGCGATCGGACGGTCATCGGGCAGGCAACCTGCACGACCTGTACTGCTCGTGGGCGGGCAATAAACAAATGTTTGTCTCTGCAGACGTGGATAGCGGGACCCTCCACGCTTTTTTAAATCATCTTCGGGGTTTCTTAAGGTTAATCGTGCAAAAAGCTTTTTAATTGGTCAACCTTAGAAACAATGCATTTTCGGTTTTTAACACAAAGTTTGGGCAAAAATCATTTGTAAAGGCGGAAACTATGGAAAAGGGGTGAAATGGGTTTTATGTACTATGAAAGGGCAAATAACCCCCGACCTTAGGATAAAGTAGGGGGGAGGGTGATTTAACAATGTTTTCCGCCCCATTGAGTAATTTTGTGGGTTTTTCAAGGTTTTTCAAGGTTTTTCAAGGTTTTTCAAGGCTAAATGGAATTTTTGGACTAGGGAGACTGATGGAGATGGAGCGAAGGGTGAGTGATGGGTTCTTGACCTTGACCAGGTGTCAATTCAAGTCCCAGGGAGAGAGTATTATGGCTATAGTGCCAAGGAGGGGATATTTATGCATTGTGGGGTTTATACACCATGGTGTTTATAATACTAGGGATAATGGGGTATAGGGAGCTAAATAATAGAGTTAGTTGTTAATATGGAGGAAACACATGAGTGAGGGCTAGTTCAACCAAGTTTTCTTTGAAAATAACTTGAAATCAAGAGTAGTTCAAAATGAAAAGATTTTTGCACAAGAAATGTGGCTTTTGAAGATCATAAGAATGTAAAACATTTGAGTTTCTATGCTTTGTGCAACTTGGGGAAAGGGTGTTAGTGAAGAGTGATATACAAATGAGAAACAGGGGAGTTAGTCATGCTCCAGAGTGCTGCTCTTGCTGTAGATGTTTCAGCAACTTTGATTTTGAAAACAAGACCATTTCTGCAACCCCATCTACCTACCCAACTATTTCCCTAGCATTTTTTGTTCCTTCTTGGAGGGTGCACTTGGACTTGCGAACCCTTTTGGATGCCTTTTTCTTTTCATTGGCTTTTTCTCTCATTCCCTATCTAATGCAACCCTTATTCCTTCCAAGGTCCCAGATTAAGCAGTTGGGAACCTTAGCTTCTCTACCTAGGCTACTGATCCGCCAAGATTAAACAGTTTGGACAGATTTCATTCTCTATTCTACAACATAAATTGAAAACATGGCATGGTCCAGATTAGACTGTTGGGCCATCCATCAAAATTGAGTTCTTATGAAAATTGAAACAGACATTGCCTTCCTAAGGAAATATGGGATCTTTGCTTTATCAAAGCAGAGCATATTTGGACCTTTGATATCCAATCATGAAATATGAAACCTATTGGTATAGGTATCCAACAGATGCTTTAAAAGGTTCCTTGATAAAAGCATCATTAATCTATGCTCCTGACTATCAAAAAGACTTTAACCTATATCTCACCACTGTGGATACAACCATCGCCATGGTTTTAGTACAAGAAGATAATGGAATAGAAAATCTTATATATTATTTAAGTTGTAATCTTAATGATACAAAAATCAAGTACTCTTATGTTGAAAAGTTGGCTTCAGCAGCCGTTCAACCAGTACAGAGATTTCTACACTATAGTCTCTTTTGCAAGACTACCATTATGTCAGATTGCAACCCTATGACCTACATTATGTCACGTCAACTATTGGGGGGCAAATATTCCAAATGGATAGCCATTTTTCAAGAGTTTGATATGGAATTCACCAAATCCAAATCAAAGAAATCTCTCGTCTTTGCAGATTTACTTTGTGACCTTCCCTCGTCGTCCAACGATTTAACATCCAAAGCATCAATCGTGGATGAGACTCTATTTCTGATATTGTCAAGCGATCCATGGTATGGGGATATACTGGTCTATTTCCAAACCCAAACTTTTAGGCCTAACACCTCTCGCTCTGAACAGCGACGTACTCGATACCAAGCCAAGGACTACCTGATCGTTGGTGATACACTTTACCATCCTGGTGTCGATATAGTTCTAAAAAGGTGCCTCATGCATGAGGAGGCCGAAAATGTTCTGAATGATTGAAATTCAGGTGCTTGTGGGGGGCATTTATCTGGTTACACTATTGAACAAAATATCTTACGTGCTGGTTACTTCTGGCCCACTATATTCAAAGAATGCGTAACTATAGTCAGATGTTGCCATGCTTGTCAGATTTTTTATCACAAAACCAGATTAACACCTGCACCACTCCATCCAGTAGTTGTTGTTGGGCCATTCACTAAATGGGGCATTTATTTCATGACATGTAACCCCACCTCGGCCGGGGGGCATGCGTATATTATAGTCGCAGTTGAATATTTTACAAAATGGGCCGAGACAATGCCTACATTAAACAACAGCGGCGAAATGGCTGCTCTTTTCCTTTTTAATCATGTAGTTTCTAGATTTGGTGTACCATAGGCTATAGTCATAGATCATGGGTCGCATTTCCGTAATCACATGATAATCAAATTGACTACCAAATTAGGACTATCTGATGATAGTTCTACTCCATATTATCCGCAGGCTAATGGATAGGTTGAGGCAATCAAAAAAGTCCTTAAGCGCATGTTGCATAGAATGATTGGAGTCCACAAATGGAATTGGCATTTAATCCTATACTCGGCTCTGTGGGCATATAGGACTTCGGTGAGGAATGCGACTGGATTTACACCCTTTCAATTGGTGTTAGGTCTAGAAGTTGTCTTACCAATTCAGTGTGAAATCTCATCCCTCAAGCTTACAATTGATCTGCTTCCCGAAACTTCTAAAGAAGAGACTTGTTTCTTGGAACTAATCCACTAGGATGAAACCTGTCGTGATGTTGCGCTGGCTAACGAAACACATAAGAAATGTGTCAAGGTGCAATATGACAAAAATGTCAAGCCTCGTGTCTTCTCAGAAGGTGACCTCATCTTACTTTATGATCAGGACTCTGACAAATTAGGAGCAGGTAAATTCAAACCATTATGGGTGGGCCCCTACATTGTTAAATGAGTATTAACAAAAGGAGCCTACGAGCTGGTCGATTATGATGGGATTCCACTGTCACAACCCTGAAACGGGTTGCATCTTAAACGTTACTATGCTTGATTAAGTATAGGAAACTTATTGTATATATGATTTCATTGCATTTTTACTTTTCTTTTAGAGTTGTCATTTTGGTAAGGTAATCCACTTCGCATTTGTTGCAAATGTTAGACTTTTTGGAACCATTTGTTGGGTATGCCACGGAGCTAGTCGTAGTACGTTGAACCTATCCTCTGCGGCCTGGGCCATTTTCTCTCCAAGCGGAAAGTTAGTGAGTCTCAGCGAGATATGTATTGGTCGATCAATGAACAACATCGCTGAGTATAGCATGTTGATTGAACTTCTCTCTGATGTCATTTCACGTGGCATACACTGACTCGTTGTCAGGCTAGATTCACAACTCGTCATTCTATAGCTTACTGGCATTTATTCAGTTCGGAACCCAGCTATTTATCGCATGTTCTAAGAGTCAGGATTTTGGAAAGACATTTTGATTCCATTCAATATCAACACATTTCTATTCATTAGCAAACTACGTGTTAGATAGACATTTGCAGCATTTGTAAAGAAAGCATTTTACATCAACATTTGCATCAGGATTTCATAGCTTAACCAAAATAACACTCCGAAAATCAAAACTATATAACTGTTTAGAATTTTTACAAAATGTTTTGTGTCCAAGAAAAGATCGGTCATATGACCAAGAAACTCAAAAATGAATGCAAAAAGCATCCCAGACTAGTGATGCTGGTGATAACATGTCACTGCCTGTGCGATCATGTGAAGGAGCCTAGTTGATCAACTCAGTACGCCAGTAGTATGGTGCTTTAACCTCAAAGGTAACTCATCGATCCTAACATCCTAAATACTGAGAGTGAGGCCCTCGATCTAATCCTGCAACACTGCCAGGGTCTCCGATATGTCTAGATCCCAAAGGACGACCCTCCCTACAACCTCTCCTACTGGAGCGTCATCTGCCACCCGTGGGCATACCACTGGTTGCATTGGTCCAATATCTGCACACACATATAAGTTTGATTAGTCTTGGTAATATTAAAAAATGAAAAAACATTATAAAACTGATAAACAAAGATGTGGTCGAATCATTTTACCTATAGCACTCCACTGTTCGCCAGTTGGTAATGCCAAATCTGAGTCGCCTCAGAAATCCATCCCAACATATGAATACTTCACAAATACCATCTTCTAATGGTTGAACCACTCAAAAAAGGCATCAGAGGAGGAAATATGTGACTGGCTGGCATGTCTGGCCATGAGATCAACCCACCTCTGCATCCGTGGCTCCCTCGGTGTTGGCAATCCCAGTAAAATGTTCTGAGGCTGCATCAGTGGAATCCTCTCCAAAGCAAAAGTAGTCATTATGGAACCATAGCCAAAATTCTCGGTCCTTCCATTATTTACTTTGGAGAGTTGTTCTTTAATGATGGGAAGTATCGCCTCACACCAATTGAACACCTTCAGTTCCAAGCATTCCAGGGCATACTGCATGTAAGATCTGTTCGCCAAATGAAGAACCGTGCTGCCAGCCAATCTAGCAAAGTTAAATAAAATGATCCTCAAGGGCCAATCAGTGACATCTCGGATATTTATCTTGCCATCTGTACTGGGCTGAGATCCATCTCTGTAGAACTGACGAATATAATCTTTCACAGATTCACCTCCACAAGCGAATCCTGATAGTTAAAGAGGGCCACCACGCCTCGATAACCCCGTCAAAAAGTAAATGTCCTCGACTGTCAATGGAATAGATTAGCCTCTAATTTGGAATACCTGGTCAATCAGATCCCAAGAATTGAGAAAATGCTACAACAAACAGATCTCTTGGCTCATGCTGGATATGCGGAAGAACTTCAGCAAGCCACAGTTTTGTAATGTAGCAACTATGCCTTGGTCATGTAAAGCAATCATGTCCTCCTCTTCATCTTCTCATTCATGCCATGTGACGACCATCTTTATCCAAAAAACATCTGAAATGTAGACAAAAGACGAGTTAGGATCCAAATTTGAGGAAAACCAGGCAAAAATTTGGTGAAAAATCACTGTGTAAAGATGCCCTTCTGCACCCATCGCACCTTGCCTTTGAGCAAGGTGAGATGCATACTAACTGGCCAATGTACAACCCAGTATGCATCACACCTTTCAATATAGGCTAGGTGCGATGGTTGGGGAATGAATTCTTCAAACCCCAGGGGCACAAAAAGTGGAAAAATTAGCTCAGAATTAAGAAAAAATGGAATCAAAATGAAGAGCTCAAGGTTAGCTCCTACCTGGTCCTGATGACGTGGAGAATAGTCCACCAGATCTCCTGAAATTGACTAGTGAAATTTGAGTGGGAAAACCACTCCAGAGCTCCAAAATCCCAAACTTGAAATGAAATGTTGAAAGTGAAAGGTAAAACTACTTTTTATATTTACTATTAATGTACTTCAAGTAGAATGTTAGTTTTAATTCATTTTTCGTACATATATATGTATTTATAATCAATTTGATGGAGTGATTGAGTAGGTTGAATGACCGACGAAAGAATCTAACGTCCTAAATAGTGAATTGAACATCTTTGACCACCGAACCAAGCATAGTTTGTTGATTTCAGGCTTGTAAAAACAATGAAATTGCCACCGAGCATAGTTCCCCCACAGTTCAAGCTCGTTAAAAAATGAACACACCTTGGGTAATTAACCTTTGTGATTGCCATCCTATCAGCTTTTTGAGCCTTGGTTGTGTACCCCCCATCACCTCCATTCTTTTGGCCGATCATATGCTTCCACTTGGTTCTTTACCATTTTGAGGAATAGCTGCGACGAGTGGTCTTGTTAGCCAACCTTTTCCCAAAAATGAACATGTTTTGAGAAGTTCTAAGCTTACTCAGAACAAGGTGCTACCCTAGACACCACTAGTTCCTCAAAATCGAGTCTCCTTTAAACCCTTTTCGGACTCGTTAAATATGAAAAGATTGTCGAGCAATTAGCCTTTCCACCTCATTAAAGTGATTGTAAGTACCACCCCTCTTGTATATTTTAATCTTTTTCAGACTTGAGGGATTATCTCAAGAAAAAGTTCGAGCGCTTGACTTTTTTGGCTCACTAAAGTGATCAGAAAAGTCATCCCTTTTGTATTATTTTATCCTTTTTCGGACTTAACGGATTATGCTACAAAAAAGAATTCCTAGAGTTTCCTTTTCATACCTTTTCAAACTCTATAAACATGAAAAGGACCGAGTTATCCTTGTCGTTAAACTCGTTAAAACAAAAGTGACAAATTCGTCCATTCTAGACGAGACAGAGTTTCCTTTTCTTCCTTTTTCAAAATCTCTAAACATGAAAAAGACCGAGTTATCCTTGTCATTAAAATCATTAAAACAATAGCAAAAAACTTGTCCACCTAGACAAGAATGAGTTTCATTATCGCTAGACTCGTTAAAACATAGCGACAAGTTTGCCCGAAGGGAAAATTATAGAACAAGCACATGTTATCCTCCTTAAGCTTGAAAAAAATAAAGAGGTACCCATCAGCAATGACTGGGGAAAAGGGGAAGCTTGAAAACTTTATGGTAGGAGGTCGCTCTTGAACATGACACTTTCACTCCATCACCATTATTGAGTCAGGTTGGGTTATTTCGTTCACCGGTCATCTCACCATTGGTATTTCACACCATCCATATTTTAGGGTTAACACTACGAATCCATCTCAGTGTCGCCAACATGCTCAAGATAAGTCATTTAGTTGAGAATCGACAAACCCAGTTAATGCCTCATCCACTACAATACCTTCAACCTTCATTTTTCATGACCGCCATTCCTGAATCTTGTGTCGTCAGATCGTTTTTCACCTCCAGAAAATCATTTTCTTTGTTTCATGTCATTGATGTGGTATACATTAAAGCCCTCCTACGACGGTTCACTTCTTGTTGACATCAGATCATTATCCAAGAAGTTGACTTAGAAACACCCCTTTCAGTTCTTTGAAGCTTGCATGCCTAAATGGCAAGTTTCTCACTTCCGGCGATAGATTGACATTAATGGCCTTCGACTGAAAGATTTTGCATGGTGTTCAACATCAGATCATATATTCACACCACGTGAATTGTACTGTGGTACCTTGAGGGTCATTATCATTATTGGTGATTCCTCTCGTGCCTGTTAACAACTCACATTATTGGCTGGTAATCAGGTGATCTCTTTCCATGTTCAACTTCAGAACATCTTTTCACATGGTTTGACTTGTACATCGAGTGAAGATTGAACGAGTTTGAAGACCCTGGGTCTAGTTTCATCCATCCAGGCTACGATATATTTAGGGATATAAAGACATCAAATGTACAAAGAAGCTACACAGATGGTCATCTGAACCACGAATGATGACTCTACATCTCAAGAATCACAAGTCTGCATATGGAGACGACTATCTTTTCTATGTACATGAAATGAATTTATAAAGCTGAGCATGGGAATGCCCACCTCAACTAGATCATGAAAATTATATTATGATGATGTATTGTATTGTATCTTATACAAGTCACCTTCTAGTTCGAAACCTCAGATCCTCATGATAAAGCATTTCACCCAACAGCAAAGATCTACGACTTCATGCTTTTGGGGGCAACTGTTATAAACATATTTGGGAACTTTAACCCCAATTGTATATGTTGATAAACTAGGGCCCTTCAACCCCTAAAAGTGTTGTTTCATACCTTAAAGGTCATGGTCATCTGATTACATCATTCCCCAAAGGTTCCACCTAAAAACCATCCAGAAATGGCCTAAGCTAGACCATACTCACTGCTACACTGGACAAGTGCGATGCATACTGAGTGATACACTGCTCAAGTGTGATGCATACTGATTTGGCCTTCTGTACGGTGTGATGGGCGAGGATGGAAAAATGTTCGAGACAGTTTGCTAAGTGGATGCTCATGGGATCTTCTAGAAACTTCTCCTATAACACTTGCCTCTCTGAATTCGCCCAGGGATGAGTAAGAGATCCAAGAAATCTCCAAGTGGAACCAAATGCAACAAGTGGAATGACACTAATCAAAACCCCAGAGATGACTCACACCCTTGCACACATCTATAAATGGATCCCTCATCTAAGAGATCTGGAGGCTGGAATATTGTGAATTGCAAGGAAGTGTTGATAGTTTGTATTTAAGAAAGAGAATTGTATTATTCGTGTGATCTTGCTATTCATGAGGTGAAGAGGGATTGATGCTAGCAGGATGATGCTGGATCAGACAACTGGGTTGTAATTCTCCCTTCTATTTAATAAAGTTCTTCGAGTTTTCTTCCATATAACTATGCAATTGTGAATGTTATCACTTGTGAATGCCATTGTATGTTCATTCTAATTTTTATTCTATAATGATTATGATATAATAGATCCATATGCTTTGGCGGTTCTTTGTTACTGTGTTTCTATAGGTACTCTCCAAGAAGGATAAGTACGGAGAGGAATTGCAAGCTCTGTCAAGGGGGAGAGAGATCAAGCAAGGAGTTAAGCGAAAGATCCAGGTTGGTTCCTTTATATTTTTCTTATCTATTATACATAGAAGAAATCACGAATTGCTTTAAACTATTATTTCTAGGGTAGCTGCCAAACTTAGAAGGCTAGTCGATTCAAAAGTTCCCAAAAACACAATGCCTCGAAAGGACTCATCCTCAATGACTCCTCATGACCATTATTGTATGTGAAATCAACCAAATGAACATAATCCTCCTGTTTCCTCTATTTGTGCATCACGTACATCCTCAACATATGCTCCAAAATCCTATTGACCCTCTTTGTCTAACCATCTGTTTGTAGATGATAAGCTATACTAAAGGTCAACTCTGTACCCATGCATGCAAATAGCTCCTTCCAAAACTTGGAAGTGAACTTCACATCCCTATCCGACAAAATCTGCTTTAGGACACCATGCAATCTCACTATCTCTCCTCACTGGATGAATATGTAGTCTTCACTGGAATGAAGTGAGCTAGCTTGCTCAACCTCTCAACCATGACCATAATAGAATCATGCTACTTCACTATCCTCGGAAGAATTGTGATGAAATCCATGGAAATGACGTCCCATTTCCATTCTGGAATTGCAATAGGCTGTAGTAGACCACCTAGATGTTTGTATTCCGCATTCACCTGTTGACAATCTAAGCATCTAGCCACAAACACTAACACTTCCTTCTTCAGATTTAGCCAATTATTTAACTTCTTTATGACCATCAATGTCTTCTGATATCCTGGATGACCCAATTAGGGCTTCATGTGAAACTACCTCAAGATAAGATTTTTGAGCTCACTTCAATTCGACACATAGATCATCTCTCGAAACCTCACCCAACCATCTATTGTGAGATGATAGTCTGCATCCTGATCACCTATACCTGTACCTTCACCTATACCTATACTCTGTTGTAACATTTGCATGATCTCCATGTATTTGTCATCCTGTTGTCCTACTTGCAAGATCCTATCCTATAACTTTGTCTAATAATAACTCATAGCTGCTATATGATTTTCAAATAACTTCCTGCTAAGAGCATCTGCAACTTAGTTCTCCTTCCGTTTGATGTACCTGGTTTCAATGTCAAACTCACTAATGGTGGCCAACCATCTAGCTTTCCTAAAATTTAGATTCGGTTGGTCAAACAAATACCTCAACCCACTGTGATCGCTCATCAATCCAAATCTCCTTCCAAGAAGATAGTGCCTCCACATCTTCAATGCATGTATGATCGCTGCTAACTCAAGTTCATGTTTTGGGTAGTTCTTCTCATGCTCATTCAATTTCCGTTGCTCATAGAACACTACCTATCCTTCTTACATGAGAAATCCACCAAGTCCTCTTTTGAAAGCATCTGTACACATTGTTGTACCTCTGAGTTGATAATGGTAACTTATCAAGCCACATCATCTAAGATAATTGTTTTGGGGTGTTTGTTTATGTTTGGAGGACCAATGGATGAAACATATATAAAACTGTAATGCCTAACGTTTTGAATAATATTAATCCCAAAGTAGAGGGCTGCTATAAAACTTCACACAGTGATAAAGCTTGAATAGTGGTGAGCAGAAACAAAAAATAATATGATTATTATAATTTTCAGACAGAAAATTAAACAATCATAAGTATGAAAACCTCTGACCTATGTTCACAAGGTTCAAGAGAATTTCTTATGCTTACAATAAGATGTTAAAGATTTATTGATTCAGAGGGAATTAATTAAATAGACAGTTCATTAATCCATTCTCTTTAATGATTATCACTTCAGAAGTTTATAGGAATAGATTGAGACACAATTATTCCTACCTAAGTATCTCTGTAAGAAATAGGAATATGAAGAAAAACATAATGTTCAATATTGGAAAAAACTTACAGGAAACACAAACTATGTAAAACTGAATTCATAATCCTTTTCTTTGTATTAAGGGTCCAGAAAAACTATTACATCAAATGTTTACAAATGCTTCTTCAAGGGTGAACTCTCTTTCAATGGTCAACCTAGTTCAATGGTGAACATTGAACCCTTAATAACTCAAGAAGAGAGTTATTTATACAATAGTAGAACTAAGAAAATATCCTAAATTGTTTAATAAATTATTCTAGGAAAAGGAAATATCTTCCTGCAAGGAAATAGAGACAGCTATTGAACTACTACTTACTGTCCCTATTATTTAGGTTCTACTGGCTTTGGCCTTTTTATATTTTTCCCTTTAAGCTACTTGTCTATTTGATCTTTACGTTGGAAGTCATATTAACTTATGACCTTTCATCTGATACACTTTAATCTGATACTTTTTTACCTTATTGACCTGTCAATATCCATTACTGTGCCTTTTTACTTTCACTGTACATTTCAAGATTTTACTGTGTATTTCAACAGTAAATCATTTAGTTATTTTATGTCTCAGCATGAGGTAGTTTGGATATTTATCATCTGTTTGTCTTTAAACTATACGTTTTATCTGCCTCCTCTGTTTTGTTTTTTAACTATGTAAATTGTTTGTTTTAACATTTACTGTGTAAATGATTTCTTCTACTATGTCTTTGGTTTAGACCTGATTTCTGTTTGTATAGGAAAATCATTTGAATTCATTTCTCAAGAATCTGGAACAAACAAGTTTTTAACTGGTATAAAAACTGTTTAGCCAATCTCCTGGTCTTCTGCTAATCACCTGCGAAATACAACAATCGTTAAGAAAAACACAGGTTGACAGGGAGGGCCACAATGGCTTCATTTGAGTTGAAAGGTCTGTGGATGGAGTCCAGAGAATTTTTAGGAGGTAAACAGTGATTAAATTGATTGTAGAGGCTTAGGTTGGTGCAGGAGGGTTATACAGGTTTCACTGTGTAAACGGACGAAAAGAGTGAAAGTGACGGTTTTCGCGTTTAAACGGGTAAACGGTTAACTTTTTAAAATTTGGTGCAAACTGAATAGTGGATGGTTTTACCATATGCGGGGGAGCAGTTTCGAAGGCTCATCGCATCGCTTTTGGTTATGGGGTGGTTTTTCTCCGAGGGCATGCAAGTTAACATGGGAATGACATGTAACCACAAGGGGCCCAAGAAAAACCACGAATCTCATGTGCTCTCAGGAATTTAAATATCAGAGATTAGGAGCCTGCGATATAGTTGTGTGTGGATAGATCTGGGAGTAGGTGATCAGATGGCTATCGCATGGTCGAGATGCATGGAGGGAGTAGGCGCAGAGATTAGCGGGCACGAGAATTAATTACAAGTGTTTTGTAATTAATTTAATGAATAAAGTGCAAGTTAAAAGTATAATGTGATGGGTTTAATAAAGTGGGATTGGGGTTAAAACATATCAGATATGAGTTAAATGGGTATATTGGTGGAGTTAACTTTAGAAAGTGGAGGTAAACCAAACTTAGGCTTAAAGGGGTTTTATGGGTTTTTAGGAAAAATAGGAAAATAACAAGGGGAAAGTTATTTCTTCGAAGGGGAATGGGTTTCACATTAGGGAAAAGGGGTTTTTAGGTAGGGTGTTGTAGCATTTTTTGGTTTTGATAAGATAGAATAAAATAGTAAAAAAATAAAAAATGATATTTTGAAAAAATGTTAGTTAGGATATGGACATAACAATATTGAATAAAATGTTTTTGAAAATATCTTGATGATGATGTCCATATCAAAGAAAATGTTAGGTTAGATGTCCTGAAAAATCAAGGCAAAAAGAAAATGTTGGGTTAGAAAGAAAAGAAAACAAATAAACTCTTAAAGTGAGCAAGTCTAAATGCCACTACTATTTTTTCTACAAAATAATGGTTGTGTGCAGCATGTCATAAATGCCACAACCCATGACAGTAAAATAGGTTAATCTTGGCTGCTTCATGCTTTAAATTTAATGTTATAGTTAGAGAATAAATATTTGGCCGAACTGTTTAATCTTGGCAGATCAGTAGTTAGGTAGAGAATAATAAGGTGCTCATCAGTTTAATCTGAGCCCTTGGAGGTTATAAGGTTAGAATTAGATAGTTTGCTTTTTAAATAAACAGAAAGGAAAAGGGTTTGCTAGCTTAAATGCACCCATTAAGTGAAGTAAAAATGATAGGATAAGAAAAGGGTAAGTAGGGAAAGGTTGCAGAAGTATGATGATTGACTGGACAAAATGTACATTTATCATGTTTTACTATATGTTTCTATGTCCATGAGGCAATTACACAAAACAAATGAAGGTATACAAGATAAATTAATTAACTTCCCTCATCCTCATTCATCCCTATATATACTAATTTCCCCTTCCCACCTTTGTACATTTCATATTCATTCATTTTCCATAAAAATCCCCTTTTCCTAAGTTTAAAATCCCTTTTCCCTAGGAAAAGTGAAAGCCCCATGCTAAATCCCCTTTTACCCAAAAACCCACAAAAATTGTTTAGCCTAAGTATTGATGCATATATGTAAAAAGCACATAACTTATGAAAATGCTTTAAACTTAGTGTATTTCCCCTTTCTGTTCATATTCCATATTAAATATAACTTATAGTATTAAACCCCTAAAAGTTCCCTTTCTCGTATATATTAACTTCCTTTATTAAATAACCTGAAACCATTAGTTTTATTATAAAAACTATGTATTTAATAAAACATCGCATCGGCAAATTGCAAGCCTTTTAACATGAATGCACTCTCCCCACATTGCGATATGCGATTGTGATGGACCCGAACCCAACACAATATATATCATAATTCAATGCCATTTTGCATCGGCCTCCATCGCAAGTCCTCGCTAAAGCATATACCCTCCGCCATTGAGATCTCTAATTGGGATGGGAACCCTAACCCGATGCAAATATAAATTATAATCCATTGCCATTTCGCATCCACCCCAATCACAAGTCCTAGATAAAGAATATACCCTCCACCATTGCCATCTCCGATTGTGATGTGAACCCGGACCCGATGCCATTTATTTGCTCGCATTCATATTATTTCAAGTCAGCCATATCTATTTTGTGAATGATTTCTTTGCTAAAATGTTTTTATGGTTAAACATAAAACACCACTAATCTCAGCCTTTAACCCATGATAAAGCCATTGCCACCAGAATTTATCATTGGGACCCTCCGCGCTACTCTTTTGCTCCACCACTATCCGATCTAAGGCATTCTAATCCAACGACCCTCAATAATTTCGGGTTGGCTCTCTGTACGAGCATTACACGCCCGAAAAGTAGTATTCCACTTACCTCCCCTTGCTACATGTCAGGCTCAGATTATATCGGGTGACCCCTCCCAAAACCACCTGTGGCCCATAAAGCGGTGTGATGAGAACTGAAACCACCTCTCGCATAACGACAAAATGACCACTGTTCACTTTGCCCCATATTTCAAAAAGAAAGTTGTTTTCCAGTTTAAACACAAAAATCACCATTTTTCCTTTGTTTCGCTTATTTTCACAGTGAACCCTCCATAAGCCTCTGCAACCAATAAAGCCATTATTTACCTTCAATACACTCTTGACTCCTTCCAATATCCTTTCAAGCTCAATAAAGCCATTGATGACCTTCTATGTCACCTATGTTTTTCTTAACAATTTCTGTGTTTTGCAGGTAAAAACCTCTGCTCCAGGCTTACAAAGAAGAAGCATGCATATAGTTAGAAGACAAATACGAAGATCATATCAAATTACTTTACCAGGTGACATAAAATCTAAAAGGATTTACTGTTGAAAAACACAGTAAAAAACTGAAATGCACAGTAAAGGTAAAAAGGAACACAATAAAGATTACTCGGCAGGGTCAAAGGATATTCATAGAGTTTAAAGAGTATTAGTTGAAATATCAAATGAAGGAATCAACCAGCATAAAGGATACAAACAGTCAAGTAGCTTAAAGGGGAAAAATATCAGACAACAAAGCCAACACAACCTGAACAAAAGGGATAGTAAGAAGCAGTTCAATAGCTGCCCCTATCTTCTTGTATGAAGATCTTTCCTTTCCTAGAATAAATATTAATCACTTTTAGGATATTTTCTTAGTTTCATTATTGTATAAATAACTCTCTTCTCGAGTTGTTATTGGTTCGAAGTTCAAGGTTCATTATTCATTCCTTGTTAAGTAGTGACTGTTCATTCTACTTTGAACCTGGTTTCACCTTTGAAGGAGGCTTTTGTAAACACTTGATGTACTAAGTTTTTATGGAGCCTTAATACAAAGTAGAGGATTATGAATTTGGTTTTACAAAATTTGTGTTATCCTGTAAGCTTTTCCAGTTATCAATCATTATGTTTTTCTTCATATGCTTATGACTTATAGATACATCTAGGTAGGAATAATTGTGTCTCAATTTATTCCTATAAGCTCCTCAAGTGATCATATATTAAGAGAATGGATTAATGAACTGTATGTTTAGCTAATCCCCTCTAATTAATAAATCATCTGCATCTTTTGTAAGCTTAAGTATACTACCTTGAATCTTTGGAATGTAGTTCAAAAGGTTTTCACACTTATGATTGTTCTATTTTACAACCTAGAAACTGTGATAAGCATATTATTTTCTATCTTCTTCTCATCACTATTTTTTATCTATATCACTGTATAAAGCTTTACAGCAACCCGTTGCTCAGATATTAATATAACCCAAAGGATTAAGTATTTCAATTCTACATTTGTCTTCACTCATTGGTCTTCCAAAACTAAAACCAAAAACCCCAAAGCAATTATTTTAGATGCTCTGGCATTGGCAGCTGACCTACTACTATCTCAGAGGTACAACATCAAACTGGTGCCGCTGCCGGGGATTCAAATTTCTTTTAAGTTTCCCTTGGGATAACGATATTCATTCATTATTTTCCTTTAAAGGTGATTAAAGGGTTTAGAAAGGTTAAAATCATTCACCTAGGCAACTTCACACTCCCAAGATGGCACCTTTTAAACATACTAGATCTCGTTCAGAAGCTGACATAGTTAAACCTTTGTCAGATCCTGAAAGGCTTCTAAGAAAAGCTAGGTCTAAAAGGGGACACCAACCATATTCTTCTTCCTCTTCAATCCTACAGTCTGAAGAATTACAATCATTTGACCCCTATAGTAATATCCCATCTAATCTTGATTACTCCAATTTATCACCTATAAAGGAGTTGATTTTAAGTTAGCCTACCTTATTCATTCATTAGAATCTCATCCAATACCCACACTACCACCAGGATCACCTAAAACTGAATCTGATTTGGGTGTTAATCTACTAGAATATAAACCCACATATTTCATATCCCCTACC
>APFE030964494.1:2303-50797 GCA_000404065.3 Pinus taeda | reverse complement strand
CCAACTGGATACTTAAAATACTTTCCCAAGTACAATGGAGAAACTGGTCCCTTAGCTGAGGACCATCTTCAAGCTTTCCTACACTTTGTAGAAAACATGAATATTGAACAAGAAAACATTTATATGAGATTGTTTGTACAATTACTTGAAGTAAATGTGAGGATTTGGTTTAGGCAGTTACCAATAGCTTCCATTAGAAATTGGGAAGAGCTTACAACCATATTTAAAAATCAATGGGGTGTGAAAAAGGATCCTCTTTACTTCCTCATAGAATTTGAAAAGCTTAAAAGGAACTTCGATGAACCAGTATCAGATTTTATCAAAAGATACAATAAACTCTATCACAAAATGCTTGCTGATTGTAAGCCCCCTGTAGGAGCAGCTAAGTCTAGATTTTCTAAAGCTTTTGATGATGACTTTGATGTTATGCTACGAGAGAGAACTTCAAGAACTCTTGAAGATATGCAAACAAACGGTATAGAACTAGAAGCAAATAGGGCAGCCTCAACTTCTTTAAAACTTAAGGAAGAAAAGGCCCAAAGAAAACTCAAATCTGTTCAAGAAGACTCTAGTTCCTCTAAGACTAAATCAGAAGACTCAAAAATAGGTGAGATAGCATCTCTTCTTAGAAACCTATCAAATAGGATTTCAAAGATTGAGACCCAACCCAGGACAATACAACAAACAATTACTAGACCTCAAAACCAAAATCAAGGTCAGTATAAACGAAATCCACCACTACAAATTCTTTAGAGACCTAGCAATGATCAACAAGTTCCTACTTTATTGATAGATGACCAACAACCTGATGATAATACTATGACAATTACTGAAGATATTAATAGTATGGATTCTTCTTCCAATCAAACAACCATCATTCCTCTCTCAAAAAAGAATGAAGTCCAAGAAGATCAGGAAGCTTCACAGGTCTCTAAATATCACGCTTTCTCTGAATTTTTAATTGTAAAGTTAAACAAGTGGTATGATATTAGGCCTAGGCTTGGTCCTAGGGGACCTCCAAAGGAAACTCCAATAATTGAACCACGTACCAAAACTGACGAAGCTCAAACAACTCTTATTCATCCCTTAGATCAGTCAATTGATACTACCGAAACTGGTAAAAACATTTTGACTACATTTAGTGTTGAAAAATAATTAGAGAGGGTTAAGATCCCAATTCCACTGTCAGAAATTTCTAAAAACCCTGGTTATAAAAGCCAAGTCACAAAATGGATACAAAATACCTCGGTTGATGCTGAAGCTGATGTCATAAGTCTGCAAGATGAAAAACCAGCAGTAGTTTTTGGCCCTAGTTCAGACACGCTAGATGAGACAGTGCCTCCTTTCTATGTAACTCTTAAAACAAATGATTCCATGTTATATAATTGTATGCTTGATTCACGCCTTATGTCAAAATCTATCATGGACCATTTGAAGCTCGACATAACTAGATCCTACCATGACCTATACACCTTTGATTCTAAAAGGGTACCTTGTTTAGGATTGATCAAGGATCTAGTGGTTATCGTTGCCCAAATTCCAGTGAAAAGTGTAGTACTTGATATTGTTGTCACAAATATCCTTCCCAAGTTTGGAATGCTCCTTTCTAGGTCTTGTTGTGCCAAATTAGGAGGAACTCTAAAAATAGATATGTCATATGCTACTATTCCTATTTATGGAGGAGAGAAATTAAGAATATATAGAGAGGTAAGATTTGTACATACTATTTGTAAGACTAAAAAACCAAGGAACCATCCAATTTATGTAATAGATCAAGATTTTGGTTGTTTTCAACTCACTTCAAACCAACATAAAACTCAAGTCAAAATTGAAGAGGTAGTTGAACGTCTTAAACCAAACCAAACTAATATTTGGAAACTGTTCTTTGATGGATCTTGCACGAAAGATGGGGCAGGAGCTGGAACAGTTTTAATTTCACCTGAAAAATAAAATATAACCCAATCATGTAAATTAGACTTCGAAGTTACAAATAATGTGGCTGAATATGAAGCTATCCTTTTAGGATTGCAATTAGCCAAAAGCTTAAAACTCCAAAACTTAAGTGTTTTTAGTGATTCAGAACTTATTGTTAAGCAAGTAAGAAATGTTTGCCAGACCAAGCACCCTAGACTTAGGTCTTACCAAAATGAAGTATGGGATTTAGTTGAAAACCTCTTTGATGCTTTTAATTTGACTCATATTCACAGAGATCAGAATATTCATGCAGATTCCTTAGCTGTCTCCGCTAGCTCTTTTAAAATTCCTGATCATATTGATGTAATGTATCAAATACAAGTCAAATATAGGCCATCTATCCCAGATAATTTGAAACATTGGCAAATATTTGAAGATGATGAACATTTGAAATCATTTTTGTAGGTAATAGATGATTTTTCATTTCTACAAATTGATGAAGATAGAACTGAAATAAATGAAAATACAAATGGAAATGATACTTCAGATTTCAAAACTCAAATTTCTAATCATGACATTATTCAATTATCTAATAATTTTATTCCAAAATGACTCATTCCTTTAGAAAAATTGTTTGATCAAAATGATGTCCTTTGAAACCCTCAGTCCATTTCTTCAGAAGATGACATAGAAGATATTAACATTGGAACTAATGAAGATCTCAAAAACATCAAAATATGTGCATCTCTAGACCCTGAGATCAGAGCTCAATATCTTAAGTTACTGCAAAATTATAAGGATGTTTTTTCTTGGACTTATGTTAATCTAAAGACCTATGATACTTCATTAATACAACATAAGATTCCTTTGAAGCCAGAAGCAAAACCTTATCAACATAAACTTAGAAGGATAAATCTAGCCCTTCTACCAACTGTAGAAAGGGAGATTAAGAAAATGCTAGATGCTCAGATCGTCCTCCCTCTTAGATATTCTAATTGGGTTGCAAATCTTCTTCCTATTAGAAAGAAAAATGGAGAAATAAGACTCTGTGTGGATTTTAGAAATTTGAACAAGGCATCATTAAAAGATAATTGTCCTTTGCCCAAAATGGATTAGTTACTTCAAATGGTTTCAGGAGCACAAATACCTTCTATGCTTGATGGCTTTTCAGGTTACAATCAGGTGAATGTTGATACAGTAGACAGAGACAAGACAACCTTTACTACACCCTGAGGTACATTCATGTATGCTAGGATGCCATTTGGCTTAACCAATGCTGGAGCAACATTTTAGAGAGCTAGGGACATAGCGTTTTATGGGTCAGGTAAATAAATTTGTGGTTATTTATCTTTATGACATAACTATTTTTTCTAAATCTGATTAGAAACATCTAAAGCATTTGATGAAGGTTTTTGAGAGGTGTAGAAAATTTGGAATATCATTGAACCCTAAGAAGTCCTTGTTTTTTGTCAAAGAAGGAAAATTGTTGGGCCATATAATTTCAAAGGAGGGAGTAGTAATTGACCCCAAACGAGTATCTGCCATTGAAACATTGACCTTACCTAGAAACGAGAAGGAGATTCAATCTTTTCTAGGCAAGATTAATTTTCTAAGGAGGTTTATTCCAAATTATACAGAGATTGTAAAATATATAACTGGCATGCTCTGAAAGGACCATGAAGTCAAATGGACTCTGTCTTCTAGGCACGCATTTGAACAAATTAAAAATGTTATCTTTGAAGCTCCCACCTTAGCCAACCCTGATTATACTAAGCCATTTAATATTTTCTCTTTTTCCTCGGAAACAACCCTTGTTTCCGTTCTATTATAGAAAAATGAAGATTCCCATGACCAACCCATAGCCTTTTTCAACAAGGTTATGAGAGATTTTGAGCTTAAGTATGACATCATTGAGAAGCAAGCCTATGCCCTCATTCAAGCCCTGAAATCATTCAGGAGGTATGTGTTACATTCACCTATTACTGCTTATGTCCCTAATAGTGCTGTGAAAATTGTCCTAACCGAACCAGACACTGATGGGAAAAGAGGTAGATGGATCACTCAAATTCTGGAGTTTGATCTAACTATAAAGACTACCAAGCTAGTAAAAGGTCAAGGATTAGCCAAGCTTCTAGCTAAATCCAATTGCAAAGTACTTGGAATCTTTTCTATTTTAGAAATACAAGGGAAGAATACACAAGAACATTCTATCCCTGTAGAAGGGGAGAGTCCCCAAGAACCTTCCCTTCATTCTAAAGGGGAGAATCCACAATAAACTTCCCTTCATCTTAAAGGGGAGAATCTACAAGAACCTCTACCTTTTGAGCAGATCAGTCCTATACACATTGATGAAAAAATCTTGTTGTCAAACTGGTATCAAGATATTGTAAATTTCTTGATCCATTTTGAGTGTCCAACATCATTCTCCAAAACCTAGTGTAAAACCCTTAAGTTAAAATCAGTCAAGTACTACATTATAAATGAAAATTTATACTGGAAAGATCCATTGAATATTTTGTTATTATGTTTAACAAAATCAGAAACTGAAGGAATCATTGATCAGTTTCATACATGATTTTGTGGGGGACATTATGCTTGGAGAGAAACAACATACAAGATTTTGAGGGGAGGATTTTATTGGCCCAAATTGTTCTTACAAGTAGGGGAAAAGGTCAAAGGTTATGTTCCTTGTCAAATGTTTGCTGGTAAACAAAAATTAGTAGCTTTTCCACTCGTTCCATCAATAGTTTCAGCACCTTTTTCTTAATGGGGATTAGATTTTGTTGGAGAGATTCACCCCACTTTAGGTAATCAGCATAGATAGATCCTCACTGCAATAGACTACTTTGGTAAATGGGTGGAAGCAATTCCAGTTAGAAATGCTACTGATTCAGTAGTAATTAATTTTATTGAGAAGAATATCTTATCTAGATTTGGTTGCCCAACTCAAATTGTCACTAATAATGCAACAACTTTTTGTAGTGTTAAAATGATTGACTTTTGCTAGAAATATTATATTTTGTTACATCATTCAACTCCATACTACCCTCAAGGTAATGGCCTTACAGAGTCATCAAACAAAAGTTTGGTAAAGGTAATAAAAAAGACTCTAGCTGATCATAAGAAGAGCTGGGATTCACATTTGATTTATGTAGTATGGGCAAACAGAATTACTCCAAAGAGATCAACAGGTAAATCTCCATTTCAGTTATTCTATGGGAAAGATGCAATTTTTCCTACCAATATGGCCTTCCTTGTTTTAAAATTCCTGCAGGATTCAACAGATGAACCTGATGATTCTTCAAGAAGAATAAATCAGATTATTAAACTTAATGAAAACATAGATCAAGTTTAATACAAATTAAATAAATATCAGAATAAGATGAAGGCCCTGTTTGATAGAAGAGCCAGGGAGAGGGAGTTTAAGGAAGGTGATCTAGTTCTAAGATGGGATGCCAGGAGAGAAGAGAAAGGAAAGCATGGAAAATCTGACAATCTATGGTTTGGACCTTTAGCAATTGCTAAAGTGAAGCGTAACAACACTTTTGTACTGCAAAACCTTGAGGGGCTGTATTCCACTTATCCTGTAAATGGAAGGTTTCTCAAACATTACATTCAGTACTAAGAACTTGAAATAGTTTTCATTGTAAATACTAAGGCTTTCTTTACTTTTCAAGATGTCGGTGTGATTTTTCTTACAACAAGGACTCCATAGCCCAAGGAGAAGCCACGTGGATCTGCATGTTCTCCGCATTCTACAGAAGAAAGCAGTCCCCAAATGGAGCCAATATTGTAGCATTTTTTGGTTTTGATAAGATAGAATAAAATAGTCAAAAATAAAAAATGATATTTTGAAAAAATGTTAAGTTAGGATATGGACATAAAAATATTGAATAGAATGTTTTTGAAAATATCTTGATGATGATGTCCATATCAAAGAAAATTTTAGGTTAGATGTCCTAAAAAATCAAGGCAAAAAGAAAATGTTAGGTTAGAAAGAAAAGAAAACAAATAAACTCTGAAAGTGAGCAGGCCTAAATGCCAATACTATTTTTTCTACAAAATAATGGTTGTGTGCAACTTGTCATAAATGCCACAACCCATGACAGTCAATTAGTTTAATCTTGACTGCTTAATGCTTTAAATTTGATGTTATAGTTAGAGAATAAAGATTTGGCCAAAATGTTTAATCTTGGCAGATCAGTAGTTAGGTAGAGAATAATAAGGTGCTCATCAGTTTAATCTGAGCCCTTGGAGGTTATAAGGTTAGAATTAGATAGTTTTCTTTTTAAATAAACAGAAAGGAAAAGGGTTTTCTAGCTTAAATGCACCCATTAAGTGAAGAAAAAATGATAGGATAAGCAAAGGGTAAGTAGAGAAAGGTAGCAGAAGTATGATGATTAATTGGATAAAATGTACATTTATCATGTTTTACTATATGCTTCTATCTCCATGAGGCAATTACATAAAGCAAATGAAGGTCTACAAGATAAATTAATTAACTTCCCTCATCCTCATTCATCCCTATATATACTAATTTCACCTTCCCACCTTCGTACAATTCATATTCATTCATTTTCCATAGAAAACCGCTTTTCCTAAGCTTAAAATCCCTTTTGCCTAGGAAAAGTGAAAAGCCCATGCTAAATCCCCTTTTACCCAAAAGCCCATAAAAAATTGTTCAGCCTAAATATTGATGCATATATGTAAAAAGAAAATAAGTTATGAAAAAGCTTTATACTTAGCGCATTTCCCCTTTCCGCTCATATTCCATATTAACTCTAACTTATAGTATTAAACCTGTAAAAGTTCCCTTTCCCGTATATATTAACTTCCTTTAGTAAATAACCCGAAACCGTTAGTTTTATTATAAAAACTATGTATTTAATAAAACATCGCATCGACGGATCGCAAGACTTTCAACATGAGTGCACTCTCCCTGCATTGCGATATGCGATTGCGATGGACCTGGACTTGATGCAATATATATCATAATTCAATGCCATTTCGCATCCGCCTCCATCGCAAGTCGCCGCTAAATCATATACCCTGCACCATTGCGATCTCCAATTGCGATGTGAACCCAGACCGGATGCAAATATAAATTATAACCCATTCCCATTTCTCATCCACCTGCATTGCAAGTCCCATCTAAAGCATATACCGTCCGCCATTGCGATCTTTGATTGCGATGGGAACCCAGACCCGATGCCATTTATCCGCCTGCATTCATATTATTTCAAGTCCGGCATATCTGTTTTGCGAAGGATTTCTTTGTTAAAATGTTTTTATGGTTTAAACATAAAACACCACTAATCTCAATCTTTAACCCATGATAAAGCCATTGGTGCCATAATTAATGGTTGGGACCCTCGCGTTGCTCTTTTTCCCCACCACTATCCGATCTAAGGCATTCAAATCCAATGACCCTCAACAATTTCGGGTTGGCTCTCTACACGAGCATTACCCGCCCGAAAAGTGGTATTCCACTGACCTCCCCTTGCTACATGTCAGGCTCAGATTATATTGGGTGACCCCTCCCAAAACTGCCCGTACCCCATAAAGCGGTGTGATGAAAACCAAAACCGCCTTCTGCATAATGACAAAATGACCACTGTTCACTTTGCCCCATATTTAAAAAAGAAAGTTGTTTTTCAGTTTAAATGCAAAAATCACCATTTTTCCTTTGTTTCACCTGTTTTCACAATAAATTATCCATAAGCTTCTGTGACCAATAAAGCCATTGTTTTACCCTTCGATACACTCTGGACTCCTTCCAATATCATTTCAAGCTCAATAAAGCCATTGATGACCTTCTCTGTCACCTATGTGTTTCTTAATGATTTTTGTGTTTTGCAGGTAAAAACCCCTATTCCAAGCTTACAAAGATGAAGCCTACATACAGTTAGAAGATAAATATGAAGATCATATCAAATTACTCTACCAGGTGACATAAAATCTAAAAGGATTTACTATTGAAAAACACAATAAAAACTTTAAATGCACAATAAAGGTAAAAAAGAACACAGTAAAGATTACTCAACAGGGTCAAAGGATATTTATAGAGTTTAAAGAGTATCAGATGAAAGATCAAATGAAGGAATCAACCAGCATAAAGGATACAAACAATCAAGCAGCTTAAAGGGGCAAAATATCAAACAACATAGCCATCGCAACATGAATAAAAGGGACAACAAGAAGCAGTTCAATAGCTGCCCCTATCTTCTTGTATGAAGATCTTTCCTTTCCTAGAATAAATCTTAATTAGTTTTAGCATATTTTCTTAGTTTCATTATTGTATAAATAACTCTCTTCTTGAGTTGTTATTGGTTTGAAGTTCAAGGTTCATTATTCATTGCTTGTTAAGTAGTGACTATTCATTCTACTTTGAACCTGGTTGCACTTTTGAAGGAGGCTTTTGTAAACACTTAATGTACTTAGTTTTTCTGGAATCTTAATAGAAAACAGAGGATTATGAATTTGGTTTTACAAAGTTTGTGTTTTCCTGTAAGTTTTTCCATTTATCAATCATTGTGTTTTTCTTCATATGCTTATGACTTATAGAGACATCTAGGTAGGAATAATTGTGTCTCAATTTATTCCTATAAGCTCCTAAAGTGATCATCTATTAAGAGAATGGATTAATGAACCGTCTGTTTATCTAATCCCCTTTAATCAATAAATCATTATCATCTTTTGTAAGCTTAAGTATACTACCTTGAATCTTTGGAACGTAGTTCAGAAGGTTTTCACACTTATGATTGTTCTGTTTTACAGTCTAGAAACTATGATAATCATATTATATTTTGTCTTCTTCTCACCACTATTTTTGATCTATATCACTGTGTAAAGCTTTATAGTAGCCCTTTGCTGAGATATTAATATAACCCAAAGGATTAAGTATTTCAACTCTACATCTGTCTTCATTCATTGGTCTTCCAAAACTAAAACCACAAACCCCAAAACAATTATTTTAGATGATCTAGCATTCGTAGCTGACCTACTATTATCTCAGAGGTACAACATAGGGGAATGAGTTTGGAGGGTAAATTGCTAGGAAAACGTGTGAAACCAAGGGGAAAAGGTGAAAATGTAGGAAAAGGGTATTTTCTTAGGAAATGATGGGATAATGAGGAAATTAGAAAGTATGTAGTGGGGGCTGAAATGAAATGAGGGGAAGTTAACGAAAACAACTTGTGAACATCTTTTCACTTTCATAACTACTCCTACACACTAGAAGACATGATCAAGCATGATAAATGTGCTTATGCATCAATCAACTTTGTACTTTTGCAACCTTTCTTCTACCTACCCATTTACTTACCCTAACATTTTTTCTTCACTTAATTGGTTGCATTTAGGCTAGCATACTCTTTTCTTTCCTTTTACTTTTGAAAAGAAAACTATATAATTCTAACCTTATAACATCCAAGGGCTTAGATTAAACTGATGAGCTCCTTATTATTCTCTACCTAACTACTAATCTACCAAGATTAAACAATTTGGCTGGATCTTTATTCTCTAACTATAAACATGAAATTTAAAGCATGAACTAGTCAAGATTAAACTAGTTGACTGACATGGGTTGTGGCATTTATGACAAGCTACACAGAACCATTATTTTTCATAATAAAGTAAAAGCAGTCACACTTGGACTTGCACACTTTCAGAGTTTATTACTTTTTTTTCTCTCTAACCTAACATTTTATTTTTGCCTTCTTTTCTAGGGCATCTATTTTGGCATTTTCTTTGATATGGACATATTTATCAATATTTCCTGACATTTTTTATTCAATATTATTTTTTTCCATATCCTGGCTTAACATTTTTTGACTAATTGATTCTATCTTGTCAAAACCAAGAATCCTACAACACACACTACAAAATCTTGGTCTAGATCCATAATCTTTAGCACTGGTGCATGTGTCAACAAATTCTTAGGCTACTCAAAGCAATCCTCACATTCCTCTATCCATTAAAAATTATTACCTTCTAGCTGCAATGATGTCATCAGGTCTCAAATATATGAGAAGTTCCTAACGAACCTCTTGTAGTAACATGCCAATCCCATGAATGATCTCACCTCATCCACATTTTTAGGAGCCGCCCATTCCATGATAGACCTTATCTTTTTTGGATCTACTCCAAGGCCTTCCTTGGAGACAACATGTCCCAAGTAATGTACCTCAGTCTGAAAGAAGCTACACTTTCTAAGATTAGCATACAAGTAATTCTCTCTTAACAAAATTAACACTGCTACTAAATTCTCGACATGTTTCTCCTTATTCCTAGAATATAAAAGTATGTCATCAATGAGTACAATAGCAAACTTATCCAGATAAGGACACAACACACTATTTATCAAACACATAAATGTAGCTGGAGAATTAGTGAAATTGAATGGAACAACAACAAACTCATAATGCCCATAACTAGTCCTGAATGCAGTCTTGCAGATATCCTCTTCCTTGATGCATACCTAATGTTATCTTGATCTCAAGTTGATCTCAGAAAATATGGCTTCCCCCTTTCAATTACTAAACCAATCATGAATCGTCGGTAAAGGGTACCTTTTCTTGATCATTACCTTGTTCATCTACCTGTAATCAGTGCACAAACTGAGAGTACAATCTTTCTTCTCTACGAATAGCACTCGTGGCCCCAAGGTGATACACTGGGTCTGATGTATCCTTTGTCCAACATCTCCTTTTGATGTAACTTCAACTCTACCAACTCAGGTGTGCTCATCCTATAAGTTGCTTTCGATGTTGGAGCAACCATTGGGACTAACTCAATAGAAAAGTATACCTCCCTATGACGTGGAAGCTTTTTAATGTCCTCATTGAATATGTCCTAAAACTTCTTTAAAACTAGCTACCTTCTCATCACATCCACATCCTCAACCTCCTTACTGTTGTTACTGGAAAGGTGTACTACAAACATCACACAACATTTTCTACAACTATGCTTAGCCTGCGTAGTAGTAACCATCCCCACTGATGTAGGCTTCTTCTTTCCCTTTAAGGTCCTCTTTTCACCACTATCATCCACACACTCAATGGCCTTGTCGAAGAAATCCACCTTGATTCTATGAAGGTATAGCCAATCCATACCCACAAAGTTGATTCACACTTGTGAAATTGTGGAGCTATAGGAGGGACAAAGTTGTAGGGCTATAGTAGGGCCAAAATTCTGAAGCTAGGAGACCGAAATTCTAGTTTGTTGCTCAGATGAAGCTGCTAAAAATTAAGAGACGACTGAAGTTTTCATAATCATCTTAGAAGGCTGACTTGGTGGAGGAGGGAGGTATTTTGGTTTGGTATAAGGTCTTGGATTTTTTCAAGTTTTATTTGAATATGCTAGTGGAAGAGTTTGACTTGGGATTCCCCTATAGAGGGGTTTTAGCCCTGACGGAGTGCTTATATCTGGTATCATTAATCTTCATGTTTTGATTTCATGATTTCTTGATGAAGAGAAGATAAAATTAAAACATAAAGAAAGGTTAACAAGACTATAAGAATAACGTAAGTAATTATCGATATAAGAGAATCCTTCTACATTTCTGATTTTATAACATAAGATATATTTAATGTTGTTGTATTTTCTTATTCTATATTCACTCATGAAATTTAGTTTATGTATTTAAGGAAAAAAAATTTGGAGGAAATTTTGGCACTTCCATACCTTTTTTTGATGATATATAATGTAAACTCATCAAAACTATAATTATAATGCTATATCTCAAAGTGATACCAAATGAGGAATGCAACAAACAAAAAATTGGAGGGACCAACCCCAATGGGCAAGCTAAAGTTGCTAAATGATTTATGTTTCATGCAATAAAATGTGATGTCAATACCTTGGGATGACTACCTCTATAAAATGCCTTGTTCTTCCTATAAAGTTACTACTACATGTGTGTGCACACACGCCTAATGGTACAGCCCACATATTTGAGAGATTTAAGCTTCATGCAAGAGGTCTCAATGCGAATCCCTTGGGCTAATTGCATTTACTCCTTGCATCACTTGATGTCCCCATGCACTATAATGAGTGATGATGTATTTATATTGGATATAGACTTATATTGGACACACTACACAAACTACAAAGAAATGATCTAGATTTTATACACATGGTTTTATTTGGGATGCATACATATATACACAATCTATTTCACGTAACATCTTTCATATTTTTTGAATGACAATATTTGAGTAATTTATGAGACACCAATGTTACATTATGTTTTACATATCTACGTTGTAAAGCTACCTCTCAACATAACGAAAAGTGTAAAACTACACATAATCATTATTAGATACACATTGTACTCAAACATCAATATAAATTGAAGTAATAAATTAAAATTTATAGATGAAAGTGATAAATTATTTTTTTTATAGAAAATAATTATGTTTCAATTGTGCATTTCAATTACACAATTGCATAATTGTTGTCATTGGGACAAACACCCTCCAAAATTTTTCATACGCTCAAATTTTGGAGCCTACTATGGATCTTGTGATCAGTCATTCCGTAGTCACTTCTTGGTCAGATGATGCTTTTTAAGGTCTTTTCATCGATTGGAAGTGTTGAAGTTACTTTCTCACACATGTTCAATTTGTAACAAGTGCATGAGCGCATTCGTTTACACAAGCTTGAACAAACATAACATGTCCCATCAAGAATGTGCTTGTGTGATTTCCAATCCATGTCAACAATTAGTGCACATTGAAAATGATAGTTTCTCACACTCTAGTTGTGTTTGTACTTCGAGTTCGGTGAGTTTTGCAAACTGTCACTCCCACACACATTTGTCATCGCAGGTTTCGTTTTCATGTTTTTGGTTGTCTCTTTCACTTGGTTTCACTATAATTAGTGTCGTTTTCATGTTATCTTTTCTATGGTATGTGCTACTTTCACTTCCATTCACATATCGCAAGAGTCGTTTGCAGTTTAGCAATTTTTGTTTTCTCGCATGTTATTTGTCGCACATTGTATGTACTCATCTTCGAGTGGTTTCAAGGGTTATATTTGTGTGAATTAGTTGGTTTAAGCATGCAAACATAAGCCGCAATAATTCCCAAAGTTTTGAGCATTGTCACACACGTGTCTTCACGGTCGTCGCAAACTGTATCTTTAGTGTTGCACTTGCTGTAAAGTCATCGCAAAGTTTTTTCATTGAGGGAAGTATGTTGTTAATGGGTTCTAGATGATCTATGTTATTGTGTCATCAAAACGTTTCATGTGTTTGATCATAATCAATTCATGTCACTGTTCACATCAATCTCTTCGGTCGCAGACTTAGCCAATTTTTAGAAATTCCCCAACAACCTAGCATGATCTCGTCTTTCTCAATTGTGCACTGCATAGTTCCAACCATCAAGCTGCATCCTTGTCCCTTGACACTATGCAATGCGTAATTTCTTCTCCCCAAGACTGTGCACTATGTAGTTCCAGTGTTCAAGCCTAACCTTTGACTCCCAGAATTGCATAATCCAACCCTCCATCATGGCTTCAACTATGCATTGCATAATCAATGAGCTCAAGCTCAAACCTTAAGCTCTTGAACTGCATAACTATGCAATCACCAGGCTTTCTTTGCCTTCTAGAACTGCATAGTTGCCTAAAACAGTGCAAATTCCCTTCAACTTGGCTCACTTCCTCTCAAAAATCAACAATTCTCTCTCTTGCCCAGTCAGTACTATGCATTGCGCAATATCAAGGCTCAAATCTTAGCCCTGAGATCTTCAACTACATAATTTCATTATCACCTAGACTCCTCCATCCTCCAGAACTACGCAATAGGCTGATCCAGTGCCCATCCCCTCAGCCTATCACAATGAGATCCCAGATTGTGCAGTTTTATTGCTCAGTCCAACCTGAACTATGCATTGCACAGTCTCAAGGCCCAAGCTTCACCCGAGACTGCTTCAATTACGCAATTGTATAGTCAATGAGCCTCTTTCCTAGCTTGTCACTTGGTTCTGGCTCAGTCAGTAGATCAATATGTACCATCTTAGACTACGGGTTTATCAGACTGATGTTGTCTTTTCATGAGTTGATTGGAGATGCAAGTACTTTATCGTGCTATGGAAAGATGATGAGGAAGGGGATGGAGAAGGATGGCATGCTAGAACACACATATGGAGTTGAAGAGATCAGATGATCATGAGTCAAGAAGACAAAGGAACACTAGACAACAACAAAAGATCAAGATCAAGATCACATGGAAGACTCCTCATCTTCAAGCCATAAAGCGAAAGAAGAAGAAGAACATGTACCATCTTTTCAAGAAGACACAAAGAAATAAGCAACAATAAGGACGACTTGGCACTATCACATCATCGTGCAGTCCATTTCATCAATGTCATGTCATGTCCTATCACAAGTCATCATATGCCACATCATTATTGTGGATTATGTAATTACCTATTCAAAATGTACTATAAAGTGGAAGCACAAAGGACACATTAAGAATATGAAGAGTCATGTAAAGTCAAAAGGTCATAGGCAGTCAAACAATCATAAGGGTAGTCAAAGAGTCACAAGGAAGGTGAAGCATCACCTCTTGGTTATACATAGAGCCTGATTATATGAGCAAAGGAATTTTCACCTTGGTCCCTCCTGCAAGGCATTAGAGAGATAAGCTAGTTATTTTGAGGAGCAAGGTGTGGCTATAATGCTCCACTATGAGAGCTAGTGATCTTCATTGTATACCTATGTCTTGAAACTGTTACTTGATAATATAATCCTTCATGACCAACACGTTCTTCATGCATGGATTATGAATATTTGTGAGACTATTATGTGGATGTTTGTATTTCATGCTTTCTTTCATCTGTGCTAAAGTAGTTAAACTATTTTGATTATTTTAGTACTTATCATTTTGAGAATGTGTTGTAATGGTTGTTATTCTTGTCGCATCCTTGTGGACTATTCCACAATATACTAAACAAAGCTTTCTCACTCATTGGTTATAATCACTATCACATATTTTGTGGACTATTCCGCTGGATGTCAGGAAGATCCTTCTTGTTTTCACGTGTCTCTATTTGGGTGGTACTATTACCTCTCTCTTAGAGGCTCACTTTACTATTTTCCTCCGAAGTAGAAGAACTTTGACACACTTACGACTGGACACTTACCATACACACTTACTTTGTTTTTGAAGGCACACACACATTCCTCTCTGTCGCTGACAATTAGAGCCAAGGAAAATCTATAAGAATCGATGGTAATGAGGCGGATACTCCGGATGGGGCTCCTATTCCAAACAATGTGAGGTCTAACTGGAACTTCACTTCGGGGAGACCCCTTGTTTGATGGATTTCGAGCACCGTCAACAATAATATAAGAACAAAATATAATCATGGTTTCACCTTTATAAATTCAGAATTAAACATAATTAAATATTAATATAGAAACACAAAGTATAACTTAATAAATCAATCATGAATACAAGACTCACAATCACAATATAACATCTTATAAAGTTGAAAAAGACAAACAATCATGTTATTCCATCATTCTCCTATTTATCTCTTCTTTCTCCGAAATTTCATATAGATTAATATACATTAATGTAATAAAAAAAGGTGGGGTGTAGCTAATAGAGGAAATGGTTTTTTGGTTTGAAAAATGGCAGAGTGTAATTAATAGAAGAAATGATTTTTTGGTTTGAATCATTACAATTTCTAATAAGATTGTGATTTTTTATTGGTTAAAATTCACTTTTGAATGCACAAATATATTAAATAACTTAGACGTCTAGTTATGATTTTTAAAACTTTGTACTAGATTTTGAACAAAATTGACCATAAAAAATAGTTGGAAAATGATCATTTCATCTATTAGTTAGACTAGGCGATTTATAATTATTAATAAATAATAACAAATTATTCCATGACTTAAAATAGAGTATATCCAATTTAAAATTATAAATAAGTTAAAATTACAAAAGAGGAGTAATAGAATAATATTATTGAATTTTATAAAAATTGATAATGAAAGACAACAATTTTATCTTGTTCTATAAATTTGTCTATATAATATTTGTAAATTATTAGTAGCTTTAATGGTTGGGAGCATGGTTTGTTAACTTATTCACATCAGTTCAATTTCAAGTGATATATTTTACTCATTGTGTCAAGGTAAGTTATTAGTATATCTACCTTGAGGAGTCACTTCTACTACATGGTAAGAGTATAGTTCCACATAGAGAGACCATAACCCATACTAAGTAAATCAAAACCAACTCTTATTTCCCCAATAAGCTAAAAAGTTGATAGAGAATAGAGTCATTCACCTAAAAATTATCCTCTTATGACATCTTTTGAAAATGACATTACACTGTAACAATAATTAATATATGCTAAATCATGTGAGATATAGATTAGATAGAACGTGTAAGTCACACATGTTTCAGCATAATTTTACTGTAGATAATATGCACCATATAATAATAAAATAGATATAGTATATATCGATGGATTTAAAATTATTTAAATTAAATGATATATGTTTTGATGATATTTATTAAATAATATTTTGATTGAATAAATAATCTATTATTATTTAAGTTAAAATAATTTTTTTGAATGATTTTTATAAATAAAAGTTAAAAAATGGTTTTTAAATAATTGGTTATGGTATATTTTTACCCATATTTAATTAGGCCGATAGCCTTTCTTATGCATCAACAATTGTCAACAATTTTACCCTGCTCTTTTGGATAAACTTTAAACCAAGTGTCACTGCTTTTTCCAAATATTGGTTGAGTTGCCTTACTTTTTTCCATTCTTTTATGTCACTCTTGAAGATATTTTTACTGCTTTTTCCCTGCCGTTGCCGTTTCTTCTTCCTTGGCTTTTGGCAAGTACTGTTCTTCTTCCCTGGGTTTTGGCAAGCACTGCTTAGTATTAATCATCTCACAGAGCTCATTCCCACTTTCATCTCATCATTTTCTTCAATACTTTGCATTGCATTGCCTTGCCTTGTTTCTTATTTCTTATTCAAGTTTATTTTCTTTGTTGCATTGCCATGCATTTTGGATTTTACAGTGTTTTATTTTCATTGTATTTTTCTCTGTTTTGAATTTAATTTATGAGTCATCTGCAGGGTCCCAAACATAAGTAGTGCACCGATCCCCAAACATAAGTAGTGCACCGAGGTCAAAAATCTAAATGATTACCTTGGTTCATTGATGAGCTACTTTGATTCTCCAGGTCCAAAGCTCTTCCATTTGTATCACTGTCCACATCTGGCACCTGGTAATTTGTTTGATCTTCTAACACCCTGTTTTCTTCATTACTTCCAGCAATGTCCTTTTCCTCACCAATGAGCTGGATTCTGCTGCACTGTGAGATTGGATTCTCTCCCCTCATTGAATCCTGTGAAAAGGCGCTGTAGCTCAAAGAAAAGAGAGCCGGTAACACAAGAAAGCACACAAGAGAAATGCGCAGCAATCCAAGTGTAGTAATGCCAGGCTTCTTCTCCAAAAAGTGACTATCAAAGTCCTCTCCATCTTCAAACGCTACCTGAGAAAAGTCGCGCCTGGACCTAGCCATATCCATAACTATTTTAATTCCAATTTAGTTTTGCTCACATAATAATTCACTGTGATTCGCAGCTCTGGAGCTTCAATAGTTATTTGATCTTTATCCAATTTTCCTCAAATTTCACATGGAGAGGCTCGCTTCTGCGGAGGACCTGAACATTTACGATGTTATCTAAAAAGCAAGATGTGCTGGAGCTTGTTTTCGCCAAAAATGGCGGCACGGTCGATTTCACAATTATATTCATGACGCATGGACTGTGCAGGATTCCGCGACTTGGCTCTGGAGGAGCCTAAGCATTCAATTTTCATGACTTTTTTCCGGACAAGCCTAGATTTTCGACTATTAAGTCTAAATATTTTAACTGTTTTGAGCTTCCAGAAAAGTGTCCAACGGTTTACCGTGTAGTCATGAATCGTATCCCAGAGAGAGTTAGGAGATGAGATATGGGGCTCATTATTACATGCCTTCAATTATGAGTACGGTATTTATGAATTCGGGAGCAGTGTATTTAAATGTAAAGAAATAATCATTCCAGTTGAATTTAATTCGAATTTCTATTTTTAGAAATGTTTTGGAATATTTGGGAATGAGATGGACCCATAGGAATGAAGTTAGATTAGTTTGGTGATTAATAAGGTTATTTTATTTGTTATTAATCACTTTAACTTTTCTACAAAAATTAATAAGGTTGTTTTATTTGTTATTAATCATTTTATTTTAGATTATTTTATTTGTTATTAATGATCTTAATTTTAGTAGAAAAATTCAACAATTTTAATTTAATAATCCTATCGGCCTCTCTTTGTACCTTTTAGGACAATTGCTAGTTATAGTTAATTATGGTCTACTCATTTTGCTACATACTTGTGCTATCAAATAGCACATCAATACAATGGTTGATATTTGCTTTCAAATAACACAGTAATAAAGTGGCTGATGTCAAATAACACATCAATAAAGTGGTTGATATTCACTTTCAAATAACACAGTAATAAAGTGGTTGATATTCATTGTCAAAATAACATAGCAATAAAGTGGTCCCTAAACACTATTTTCCACCTTTCATATGTTATGCAGATAATTTAAAAAGATATAAAAGAAAATAACATTGATAGACAGATGTCAACCTTTATGAATATGATTCAGCTAGTTGATATAAAAATGTTTTTTATTCTAAATTAAAATTTTATTATTTATTTAAATTTAGTCTTTTTCCAAACTAAAAACTAAAACTTTTTCTAATTAATTAATTACACTACCTTGCATTATAAGTTATTTGAGTTAAGGAGAGCCCATTCAATAGGCATAGAATAAGGCAGTGGAGCAGTCTATGGGGAGTGGAGTGTGTGCTGTCAAATAGCACATCAATAAAGTGGTTGATATTTTCTTTCAAATAATACAATAATAAAGTGGTTGATATTCATTGTCTAATAACATAACAATAAAGTTGTCCATAAACATCATTTTCCACCCTTTATATATTATGCAAATAATTTAAAAACACAGAAAATAAAATAAGTAGACAGATATCAACCTTTATGAATATGATTCAGCTGAGTGTTATTAAAATGTTCTTTATTCTCAATTAAAATTTTATTATTATATTTAAATTTAGTACTAAGCACTTAAGCCTTTTTCATTAATTAATTACACTACCATGCACTATAAGTTATTCGAGTTAAGGAAAGCCCATTGAATAGGCACAGTATAAGGCAGTGGAGTAGTCTATGGGGAGTGGAGTAATTGAATAAAGAGTAGTCTAAAAAGCTCAGAAATTCTTTCTGAAAATAATGGAAATTATGGCATGATTTTTGCTCAAATTTGATAGATATTTAGGAAAATTTAAATTACTACTGTTAAATTTTCAAAAATTTGGATAACAATTCAAAAACTAATATAATCCGTTTTTTTATAAGAAAACAAATTATTTTTTGGCAAATTTATGACTTTACGACATCGCCATTTAATAATCACAGTTTAATTGTTTTATATTTTTACGCCAACGCGTTTTTTTCGGAGGAAGTTCTAAGGGAATCTTTCGGGGTCTGTCGGTACACTCTAGCACGCTGCCATCTGTTGCTCGGTTGTCGTCACGTGTTTAGTCTTCCGTATTTGATTCATTGATATGGATATTGACAAATGATTGCCGGTTAATATGATCTAAATGGTCAATTGTAATTATCAAAATTTATTTATATATTTACTTGGAGAAATATGTTAATTTTATATTCTTTTTCTATGAATTTATTTTGATTGCTGATTCACCCCATCAAGGCTCATATCTGTCCGAATAGATATTCGGCGAATCAACAATTCAGATAAAAATGCCCCGGACCACCTCCTCTTTCCATTGACGTTGTTTGAATCTGTTTAAATGGGGCCTTCATATTTACATTATAGCCGTGACATTATTAATGGTTTGTTAATTCGGATAAACAATCGGATTTACATTATAGCCAGGACATTATTAAATGGTTTGTTAGTTCGGATAAACAATCGTATCTACATTATAGCCATGACATTATTACATGATTTGCTAATTCGGGTAAACACAATCGTTGAAGTTGTTTTGAATTTTTGAGTCATGCCTTTATATTTACATTACAATCATGAGATTAATACATAATTTTTAATTTACGTAAAGATTGGAATTTGCAGGCAAAACTAAAAGTAGAGACATAGAGAAACGTTGAGATGGAATGTTTATTTCTTTCTGATCATTTTTATTAGTCCTTGTTATTTGGTAATGGCATAGGATTATATTAATTAGTTTTGAGTCATTTGATATTAGTTGATGGTGCTTTTTCGAATCTTTTTAATTTCATGTTAGGTTATTTACTTTTATTTATCTTCTCATTCAATTGATAGTCTTATTTGGCCTTTTCCTGAGGCAGAAGAGGTTGGACCATAAGTTATTCTCGTTTTAGCCCTGTTCATTATTAGTTACTGTTTGGACTACCGAACTAATGTTAACATTACTCTGCCATTAGTTTCAGTTGCTTGCAGGTTGGCTTATTGGTTTACTTGTAGGTCGGGTTATTCGTAGGTTGTTATGTGTATGTGTGCATGTAGATGCAGATGCAGGTGGATGGATGGACTTCCTAAAAGTTCCTTTGCCTCGTCTTTCTCCTGCATTTCTTGGATTCCAAGGAATCTTGGATGCTTTGGTCAAAAGGGTCTTCCCGAACAGAGTGTGAGGCCAACCCTTAAGGTAGGGGTATTCCTGGATGCTCTGGTCAGAACTCCTTAGCTTGGCTCAAGATTTATAGAGGCAGCAACCTGCTTGGCTCAGTTCCGAAAACTTCCTCTACCTTGTCTTTCTCCTGCCCTCCCTAGATTCCAAGAATTCCTGGATTCTCTGGTTAGAAGGGTCTTCTCGAACGGAGTGTGAGGGCAGCCTTTAAGGGAGGGGTATTCCTTGATGCTCTGGACAGAAGGGTCTTCCGAAACAGGGATACAGGGTGAGATGAAAGGATGTAAGGAGCTCGTATAGGAAGAAATGCAAGTACTCGAGGGGACCCTAGGCGAGACGACGGTGGCAGTGGTGGGAAGCTTACTCTCGGGCTCAATCCCTAGCTTGGCTCAGGCTTTATAGAGGCAGCAGAGTGTTTGGCTCAGTTCCTGAAAGGGCTCCGTGTGGACGAGAAGCAAGTAGACCTACTGCATAAACGAAACTCACGCTGCTTGGAGGCGAGACAACGGTTCCTAAGAATATTACCCGTAGCTTCACTCCTTTTTGTTTCCTGCATCTATGTTTGCCTGTTCCTAAAGACCTATAGTGCCAAGGGTTGCGTACGAGGAGACCTGTCCACTAGGGACAAGCTTCAGTGCTTTAGGGATTACCAAGCCCGTCGCTCTATTACTCTGTGCATCTCTAGGATGGGTAGATTTCCATGAGAAGATCCGATAAAAATGAGAATAGAGGATGCCCCTAGCAGGGCTCGACCACTAGACTTTTATAGACAGAAAAGAGACTGAGATAATTCGATTCGATCGAGGGAAGGTGCAGATGGCAAAGTGTTCGTTCTTTTCTACAGGCAGATTGAAGGCAATAGGTTGTGGGTGCAACATCACTTAACTGCACTCTGGATTGGAATCTCTGCGGGACAGAGAAAAGGATGAAACTTCGCTCAAGCAAAAAGCCTTTGTGCACATCACAGACCGACTGTAATGACCGTGGTTATGGCTGCAACAATGGTAATGGCCTATCTTCTAACCCACATTGCACTCAAACTCAAAACCCCGAAGGCCGCTGTATGGAAAAACTAAGACCGCGGCATGACCAGAATATGGCTCCTCTCATCCACCACTAAAGTCAAAATATTCTGAGACTCGCCATTAATATCATTCCCTGCATCATTTCTCTGCACTTCCCAGTATTCTTTGTTATTATTTTTCACTATATATCCTAGGATTGAAACCCCAACAACATTCACACCACCATTTTTCTTCTCGATTCCCTCTCTAGCTCTCACCACAATCGGAACCCATCCGTTCCTGGAATATGCGAACCTCACCAGGGCCAGAGGCAAACCAGTCTTTTTCGCAAAATATTCTCTTCTGGCAAAGAGCTGCGCATAGACACTCTCAAACTTGTCAAGACCACTGATGGAATAACGATTCTCCCTCCTCTCATGTCTCTACCAGTATCTTGACCTTGGAAGAACCGAGCTCCCAAATAGCACAGGGAAGGTGCCTGATAGAAGCAGTACCTGTTATTGTTTTGGGGCTTGCATTAATGGCTGCTCACTCATCATCTAAATAGGGAGTGCTCACTCATCATCTAAACAGGCAGGGAGCTTAGACGGTTAAATAGCCAACATCATAAACACCTAATCCAACAGCTAAGGTAGCAAGAAGAGCAATGGTCATGAACAATGAATATGACATCTATTTGGGAAGTTATGACATCTGTGTTGGTTAACTTGCAAGCCAAATTTGATGGAGGTTAACGTAAATCAGATCATTTGTACATGTTAGCTGCTAATAATTCATTATGAACACATTTCATTCTATTCAACATTATCCACGCAGCATCGGCATACATGTAAGTTAATTTTGTTGTTATATAACAAATCTAGAAATCATTTAATGGTGACCTCACTTCCACTTTTGTTTTTTCTTCCACTCGACTACATTGGTTTATATCAGGTACTATTTATGTTATCACATTGTATTGACATATTTTACCCTTTGTAGAGTTTCAATTTTTGATCCAGGTTGTTATGGTTATGGTTGAAACTCGAGCCTGCTATACGCATTGGAAAATTTATTTGAAACCAGGTTTTGTTTTTCTTTTGGTCCTTTCAGAGGAATGATGTTAAAAGGATTTCTGTGTTTTTATCAGAGTTTTTATATTGGGTGGTTTTAATGCAAATTGTTTCATGAATTATCCCAGGTTTTGAAACATTTTTGTTCATCTGAAGGAATTGACGTTACACCATTATGTGGAACTAAGCAATTTATATGAAGTATCAGTGTTACATCGAACTGATGAGGGTTTATTAGAGCTCTGTTGTCTCTTCATATCATGGGTTCTATTGTCATAAACTATTAGGTGTTGGGTGTTACTATTTTGTTTATTAGAATTTGCTTGAAGTTCCTAAAGACTAGGCATCGTTTCTTTTGTGTAGGTTTACCATAGCTCTGTTGTCTCTTCATGTCATGGGTGATTTTTTCAAAAGCATTTAGGTATTGTGTGTTACTATTTTGTTTATTAGAAGTTTCTTGAAGATCACAAAGACTGGCAATCATTTTGTTTCACTGATAACTAATATTGCTTAGAATTGATTTCGCATGTATATTTTGAAGTGTAGCAATTGTCAAGGTGTAAACATGTAGTGCATTGAAACAAGGTATTGTCAACGTGTAAACATCTCTTTGTTCACTTCTACTTCAATATAAAGAGACTTGATTCCATTTTAGTAGGCATTATATACTCTGTCCTCCCTCTCAACAATCTATAAATATAAAATCACAAGTTCTGACACAAGCTACCGTGTTTTCTTGGGGTGTCATTAGTGGTGGTTTCAATTTCCATTCCCTAAAATAAAATTGATTCACCAAGGAGTTGGTTTTTGAACGATTCAGTCGTGAATGATCCAAATCATAAATGTTGATCTTATCTAAGGTTTCTTCCCTGCCCATGTGTTCCTTGATTTTCCTTTTTGTCTATAAACTTTGTTGGTCATCAATGTGACATGGTGGAACTTTATTACTTCAACCTTTTAATTTTTAAGAAAGTTATCTTATTTGAGGTTTAACTACCTTTCTTGTTTAATAATGACTTACAGTATATGAATAATAACCTTGGATTGTCCTTCAACAATGACTTTACACCCAGCTGTGTCTGGATTGTCCTGGGCTACTCCATCATAGTTTACTCTAATTTTGCCTTTCTTTGAATGTTACCAGATCTTCACCTTGCTTTATGGTTGTGACTTGCCTCATCTCTACTAATGAAACAAGGTTTTGCACTCTTATGAATGATCCCTTATTGTCAAGACTTGAATGTGGATTTATGTATTTTTTCTTATGTATTTCTAGTATTTGATGTTCATATTTTCTCTTATTTAAAATGGTAAAGTGAAAAGCAATCTCTCAAGGATTGATACTTATTTCTATATATCAAGTGACTATTTACAATTGTTACTTTTTGTTATGTGCCATGGAAAAAAATTGTCTTTATAGGGGACTTTCTAGTTACAACCTCAATCAGGTTATTGGAGCAAAGAAAGAATGACATTTTATCAGAGGCCCACTAAGGATCAGGATTAAGCTTTAGAAAAGGACATTTTTGGAGTGACATTAAATGCCTTGTATGATCTCTTTAAATGATTAGTGGTATGTTTATCTTATCCTTTGATTGTATGCGGCCAATCCTATAGGCTACTACTATCTCCTATGTTTTCCATGAACAAAGTCTTAATAATGTTGTATGATTACCCATCTTTTCCTGTATTGTTCTTGGTTTCCCCATGAAAATTTAGTTTTCTTTGGTCATAATTTTCATGTTGTCTAATCTTCTTGGGGGTTGTCATCCGACATTTATCAATAAAATAGAGTTGTACTTTACTTATTCATAGAAATGATTTTTTGTTATAGATTCTAGGGTAATTGGATTCCCTTGCCCTTCTGCCACTCTAGGAGCATGGCAGATGTAACTAAGCTTCCAAACAATCTTGCTGCATATCTTGAAATGGTAACGTTAGATCTAGAAAAGATAACGCACATAGAGTTGCTACTACCTCATCTCTATTTATGTGGGATGAGAACCGTGACATCCTCTCTTTTGTATTACACTTTTTTTCAGCTTTTAGTATTTCTCTTGTACTCTTCCCTTTTTTAATAGCTTTTGATAGTTCTAACTTTTATTATAGCATGTTGGATCAAAAGAAAAAATGACATCCCATCAAGAATCATGTACCTAAAAAGGTAGAGTTCTCATATAGCAACATTAAATACCTAGGATGATATATTTGCCTTATGACCAGAGCTCTCTTTATAGTGTCAATGATTTTATGATCTATGGCTTGTAGTGTCTCCCATGCTTTCAATATACAGAGCCATGTTAATGCTATTAGGATTGTGAAGAATTCCTCCATAGTCTGCTTTGTCTCCATTTCCCTTATATTTTCCTTCAAATTCTTCTTTGCTTTTCCCTACTTTTCTATGTTGTCAGATCTTCTCCCAGTATTGGTAGGCTAACCTTTATTGATGAAGTAGACTTGTATTTTTTTTAATAGAAAACAATTATACTTGTATTGCTGAGGAACACACCTAAGCTATACTAGGAAGGAAGATAGAAAAAACTAAATAGGAATTATGAATTTTGAATGACCGTTAGTGTGAGGAGCACCCATACCCGTACCTTATTGAATTGTTACTTTTTGTTATGTGCCATGGAAGAAAATTGTCTTCATAGGGGACTTTCTAGTTACAACCTCAATCAAGTTATTGGGGCAAAGCAGGAATGGCATTTTATTAGAGGCCCACTAAGGATTAGTGTTAAGGTTTAGAAAAGGGCATTTTTTTCAGTGACATTAAATACCTAGTATGATCTCTTTAAGTGACTGGAGGTATGTTTATTTTATCCTTTATATGAAGTATCATTGCTGGATCCAACTGATGACTATCTTGAATAATACAAATTAGTTGTATGTATTTGTTCTACAATGCATATTCTTATGTTATGGAATTTTAAAAATATGGATTTTTATTGTGGTTTGTTTAGTAGTTATAGATTTCTTTGGTAAAAGAGATAGCATCTAAACTATTATACATCCCCTCTCTGTATGATATTTTCTACAAGTTTGTCAGAGCTCTGTTGTCTCTTCATGTCATGGGTTCTATCGTCATAAATTGTTAGGTATTGAGTGTTACTATTTTGTTTATTACAATTTTCTTGAAATCATAAAGAATGGGCATCATTTCTTTTGTGCGGGTTTATCATAGCTCTGTTGTCTCTTCATGTCATGGGTGCTATTGTCAAAAGCAATTAGGTATTGTGTGTTACTATTTTGTTTATTAGAAGTTTCTTGAAGATTGCAAAGACTAACAATCGTTTTGCTTTGCTGATAACTATTATTGCTTAGAATTGGTTTTGCATGTATATTTTGAATTGACTACTAATAGGCTAATAATAATTGAAGTTTACAGTTAGGCCAATGATAAGGAGAAAGTAGTTTCATGATCATACGATATAGAGTAATGACTAATCATATGATGTTGACTATTGCATATACACTTGTACATAGTTGCATTGACATGATTTGATATAAAGTGGAGAGTTGCAATGTAATATCTACTAGTGGTAGGAGCACTAGTTCCTCCTCTTTTGTGTCCTCAGAATAGGTGTTTTGCAAATCGACTACAAGTTATGTCCACTACTATTGGGTTGGCCATTGTAATTTCCAAGAGGTTGAGAACATGAAGCCAATGTCTTCTAACTGGTAGGATTGGATTTAGGTATCTCAGCTTTTATGTTGCAAGTAAGATGGGAGGTATGCTATAAGGAAATAACATATAATAGCTCTAGTGCCTTCCTAAAATGTGGCACTATTTCAAAAATGAATTGAACATGGATGGTGCCTTTGGAGTCCCTTATCTCAAGCTTGATTGACATTCTATTGAAAAATCAGTAAAATTTTCGATGGATTTTGACACCAAGATAACAATGATGAAGATGATTAGAATGAAAGTGAGATAAACATTTATATAAGGATAACTTTTATTCACAGAAATTGGACTGAGAAGAAAAATAAAATAAGATTAGCTATTTATTTCCAGTTTTCTGGTATCCACATAGTTTCCTCCTTGAAAATTGAAATCATCCAAGAAACCAATTTTTACGTAGTAATTGCGTAGGTCATATTAACTACTAGTTCAGGGAAGTTAGCTTACTATATAAGGGACTTAGATTCTATTAATTCATGGTTTCTATGTAGGATTAATGAATGATAATATGGCTTGTTCAAAGGTAGTTCATGGATTGAAGGATGATTTCAAGGGATGTTATTTTTAAGCCATACTCTATGGTTTCTCTCCCTTTCCTTGCTTTCAATCATTGAGTTGAGGCCTCCATCTTTGGTTAATGCCCACTACCTTTGAACTCCCTTGCCAAGTGTTCCTTTCTGAATGGATCATACCAATTCTAACAAATGTGAGTGTAGTAGATGCCAAAATTGCCCTCTAAATAGACCTTAGAATATTGCAAAGTCCTTTTCTTGGTCCTTTCATATGTAAATTCTATCATAAATCAAGTGAGTGCTTGAACTAGAAAAGACATAAGACTATGTCTATGGGTGTGCCTATAGCTTTCGAGGCATTCCTTTCTTTCTAGCTTTTAAAACTTTTGTATAATTTGGATCCTTTGGGAATCTATTATTATTCAACTTCATTCGAGTTTGAAAGCAAATTAATAGAAATATGCATGAGTTTTTGGCGTCTCCATTGTTCCTTTCACACAATTTTTATCTGTTTTACAATGCCTAGAGTAGCTACAATTTGGTGAATCTCTAACTAATCTGAAGAGAAAAATAGAAGGACTACCCAGCCATTTCCCTCCTTACTTGGGCCAAAGGAGTCAGGAGTTGATGGGGTGGGCTGCTACAGCTGTACTGGTATCCCAATGCCATTGCCCACCATTTGTGAAACATTTGACAAGACAGGTGACTCAACCTATACTTTCATGACTTTATAATGAAGTTCGGAAATGGTCTTGAAAGTTTAGGCATTCATTGTGTTATAATGAATGATAATATGACTGGTTCATAGGTAGTTCATGCTCCTTCCATATGTAAATTATATTATAGAGGTAGGTCATGGTCCATCCATATGTAAATTCTATTATAATTCAAGTGAGTGCTTGAACTAGAAAAGACATAAGCTTATAACACTGACGAGAAAATTGATGTTAAATTTTTGTTGTGGATCCTAAACATGAAAAACATTCATAGTAAAAAGGCTAAATATTATCAGGCCATTAACCTTTACCAATAGATAAAAACTATCTGGATTTGGATCTGCTTGAACTAAATTTGTTTGAACCGCTGCTTATACCTCCACTGCTGGATAATTGACTAGTTCTGTTCATAGATCGGCCTCTCGAACAACTGGCTCTTCCATCTGTCCTCACCTCTACCTATGTATTTGACCTATATATGGAAATATGAAAAGAAGCTTTATGCCTACATAAGCTCAGGGTCAATAACTGCTTCAAATCCATATGCTGCTTTTAGCACTGGAATGACAGGCTAATGCTGGATCTTCTTGTGATATAACTACTTCTAACACCTTTTCTATTAGTTTTCATTTATACTAAAATTCAATTCCTTATTTATTTATTAATTCTTTCTTGTTCAATTACTACATACATAAACATGAATATAACAACACACTGTATTGGTATCCTAATGCCACTACCCACCATTTGTTAGACATTTATGCAACTACTGTGACCATTACACCAATACTTATATTAGGATATACGAAAAGCTATACAATTTGTTAGCTATGTTTAGGGTCAAGGTTAGCCACATTAAATTATATGTGGTTCTTCTTTTAGCAGTGGGAAAATTCTCTTGAAGAATGAGGAACATATATTGCTTCCCGACTTACTTGGAGATTGAATCAGCAATTGCTGCTACCACCCTTGTTTGGTTACTGTGTTTTCCGTGCAATTAATATTAAGCTTTATGTTCTGGTGGTGAAGAACTAATTTTGTCTTTTCCGTGCAATCTATTGACCCAAATTTATTAAAATTGGTTCTGCTTAATATTAGCAAGGTTAGCATTGAGAAATATCAACAATTCACTATTTCATTAACGTAGCAGACTACTTTTCTTAGATTGTAGCATTATTTCATTAATCTAGTACACTATTCATCAATTCCTGTACTGATGATGAATGCATTTTTTTTCAATGCCTTCTAATGTACTTGTTCACTCAATGTCGATATTGGCAGTCTGAATAGCAAAATACACATTTCCACTTCCAAAGGTACAAAATAATCACTTCCTATTCTACATCGAGTTTTAGTTAACACTGACATAAGCACTCTGCATAGCGCAATACACATTTGCAGTTCCAGAGGTACACAACAATCACTTCCTATTCTACATCCAGTTTCATTGGTCAACTTGTTGTTATGATTATGTGACTTGTAATTGCATTGCATTACTAAACATATTATTGCATCAAACACTTAGTCGTCATCATGTCTGCTATGTCTGAGAAACACAAATTGCAATTAGTCTTGGAAAAGAATCACTTATTTTGTGTGAATAATTTCTCATATCTGATTGGAGACTGTTTATTCAATAGTTTAGAACTTTTTCTAGATTTTCGGTACACATCAGTAGAACTAAGGAAAGGAACAATAGAGTATTTTAGAGATTGTCTAGAAAAACAGGATAGAGAGGCAATTTCACCTTATGAACATGAACTGCATGAAGAGTCACTTAAAGAAATGCACAACATTAGCAACCGTGAAATTTATTTGTACAAATTTGCTAGATCTGCCTCAAATAATATACCAATAGGATCTAGAGGTCTATGGGGAGATATTTTATGTATCCATTGGCTCTCAAATTGGATGAAAATTCCAATTAGGGTTTGGTCCAAAACAAACATGAGAATTTATTTGCACTTCAATTAAAGTGTTGTAACAAATACTCATAACATATTATTCGAGGACAAGGATTCTCTGAATGGGCACTTTGAACCTTCAGTTCGTAGGTACTCTACAATGGATTGTACCTTTCGTCAACAAAGAAACACCTCATACAAACAATGAACTTATCTAGTAAAAAAGATAACATAGAAACATGTCTTCTTCAAATTAAATAAGATACAATTGAAATAAAGATATCTCGTGCTCACACTGAAACATCTGATGTAGCAACTGTGACAAATACTGAGGAAGTTGTGATGTTTCATTTAGCACATTCCTCAAAGAACAATACTAAAAAACAACCTAAAACAAAATGTCAATTTGTCGAAACTAAATTAGAACCATCTTGTTACTTATACAAGAACAAGAGAAGTTTATCTTTGTGTGTGCTTAAGGACATTGCTCAGAAAAGTTTGAAAAGGCAAAAAATAGTCATTGGGTATAACAAAATCACAATGAAACAACAAGTGGTTCTAGAGAACGTAGAACACGTTAGTGAGACAGTGAGATTTTAGTCACTTAGAAGCTTGAAAAAACACATTAGAAACACAGCATAAATAGAAGTTGTAACTTCTTATCTGTCAAGCAAAACAGATGAAAAGGTTATCTCTGCATTTTCTTATAGGCATTATTTGGAAAAAATTGAAAACAAAGGAAATAAAACTTGCATTCAACACAGGAATAATGAAACAATAATTAGTGATAGAAAACTTGGACGACAATCCATCTGCAACAAGATCAAAGGATCTTTCAACACAATCAAAGAAATTAGGAAAAGTTTATCTATTGGTTCAATCAAGATCAATGAACAAACTAACAAAATTATCAAAGTTTGGGCAAATATATCAAACACAAATAACCGCCACACCTATTTTTTATTGTTCATCATATGAAAGAATTTTTTTCAAAAGAGACATTTGCTTCGTGAAACAAGCAAATCAAGCAACACAAAATAAGATTAGGAAACTATCAACTAGTTTCAAGAATGTCAAATATAGTGTTGCAAATGGCTATATTTGTAAACATTGTAAAAAAGTAATTGAACATGAAAAAATCCCTAAATATGAAGTTCCTGAACAGATAGGAAGAAAAAATGCCACTAGAACACTAACACAACTCACTGAACTAGAAGAAAGACTAGTTGCATTAAGTTTTTCCTTCTTGGAAATAAAAGAAATGGGCCATCAACATAAGAAGCCAAAACTACGCTTAACTGGTGGAGTCATCAATGTCTGCACTAACATTTCTAGAATTCAATGTGCATTGCCTTGAACTATAAAATACACTGACACAGTTGCCATTGTTGTCAAAAAGAGTTTAAGATTCAAAAGTTCTTATGCATTTGGCCTAGCTCGAGTTCACAAAGTGATGAAAGCATTAAAACAATTATGCAGAAGAATGCTTTACAAGCTCAAGAACGCTACCATAAATGACAATTGGAAAGAGGAATTCCTACAAAACCAAAAGCCATATCAAAGTTCAAGTGAAGCTGAAGATAGCGAACACGATAACCAAGAAAATGATGAACCAATGATAAAAACATTGGTCCATGGATTCGTTGATGCACATACTGTCCATCACCTTTAAATAAACAAATTAACATTACACCTACTATAGGATACATGCCATTAGGAATCTTCAAAGATATGTACTTAGAAGAAATGAGTTTCCCATCATTTTCCTATGGAAACAGATGCCCAACTGACATCTCCAAAAACTTTACATCTCGAAAAACTGATCAGTACTTAGAAGGTTTGTCCCTGGGAAGTGCTTCATAAAAACCACACTTTTGCTTATCATACTACTAATGTGTTATATAAAGCAGTTCACATTATCATAAATCAAGTCTTGAATACAATGTGGATTAGAATTAGAAAAGGGTAGTTAAAAGGTAGAAAACTATTTGCAAAATATGTTAAGTCAAAACCAAACCTAGATTGTATTTTAAAGTCTGAAATTGGGTACATGGACCTATAAACAATTCGTACCTCACTTGATTACCACCAGCAAATGCGCAACAAACTCTATGCAATGATTTGAAAACTAGGGCTTCCCACTTTCTTTGTATCCTTTAGCAGTGCAGAGCATCTTTGGGATCCTCTAATGCATGCATTGAGACACATAAAATGAAACACTAGAAAACCAAACACAAATGAACTCGATGAAAATGAGCCTAGCTCATTAATAAGAAACGACCCAGTTACTTGTGTACATTACTATAGGTCTAGGAGGGACGCATTACATCAATTGATATCTCATGATCACAAGTATTATGGAGAGCTCAATAACTATTTCTATTTAACAGAATTCCAAAATCGGGGCAGTGAACATGAACACGGCTTACTTTGGATAAAATCTGCACCAATCTATGGTCAAAATACAAACATTGAAGTCGAGAAATTTGTTGACAAATACTTATCAACTAATTCATTGCTGATTGCAAATGAACTTAGAGCTCGACAACACCATTGTCACACAAAACGTTGTAGGAATCATAGAAATTCTAATTGCATATTTAATTTCCCAATACCATCGATGAAAGTAACAAAAATACTTGAGCCTCTTGAAATTGATAGTGATAAAACAAAAGCACATGCGAAGGTAATCTTTGAGACAATAAACAATACAAGATACAATGAAAATGATACATTTGATAGCTTCTTGGCTAGCCTTGGACTAGTGCATAACAAATACATACATGCCATCCAATGTACCCTAAATCGAACAACTTTGTTATTGCAAAGAAAACTAGTTGACACCTAGACGAATAAATTTGCACAACACATTGTGGGAATTTGGATTGCAAACATTGATTCCCAATTTGCACTTAACTCATATGCAACTGGAATGTATTGCAGTTCCTATATGACAAAAGAAGATAAAACACTGACAAGAACATTTAAGAACATACGTGAAGATCATGTCAGAACAAAATCTGTCATCGTAAATACCATTAGTTCTTTAGGGAAATCTTTGGTCAAGTTGCAAGAAATGTCTGCACAACAAGCAGTGCATATTGTGTTATCGCTTCCACTAAACTGTAGTTCATGAAAGTGTGCCTTCATTAACACATCTCCTGTTGATGAACGTGCATTTGTTCTTAAAAGAAAAAAGGACCTACAAAAGGACGCAGATGACTCAAAAGACATAATATGCCCATCAATCATTGACTACTATGTTCTACAACCTATAGCTATTGAACTTGTATGTTTAGTAGAATTTGCATCTAGTTATACAAAGAAAGGACAAAAGCATAGAAAATCAAGTAGACCATATGTCATTCAATGTGTTAGATATAACAAATACAAGGACATTGAAAATCACTGTAGAGAACAATTAATGTTATACTATGCCTATCGAGTAAGTGAAACTGTAATTAAGCAACATCATGCAAGTTGGAAATCTGCATATGTTGCATTTGAAGAAAGAGTCAAGCAAAATGAACAAAAGTTCAAATTTGTTACAATAGCTACATGGGGTAACATAGATGATGCAATGCACATAGTATAAATGAAAACTGAACAAATACTCAACATAGATAGTTTAGAATCAAATGAAACAGAAACTATAACATTTAACAAATCGATAGATGACAAATACGAAAACTATGACTTCCAAAACGACTTGGAACATTCCCAAGATACAAAGAAGTGTCTTCTATGATCTACAAGGCCATATGAAATCATCAAACAACCACATATACTTGAAGGCATGGAGTACTGAGTTTATGTGACAATTAAACACAAAACAAGAAAGAATAGTCACTAATGTTGTAACAAGAAAATTGCACAGACTAGATGAACTGATCCATTTGTTATTATTAGGAGGTACAGGAACAGGAAAGACACAGACATCTAAGGCAATCTTCCAATCCTTGGTACACATACACAACGTGGCATTGCCTGATAACCCATCACAACTAATATGAATAATCACTGCATACATGGGCAAAACTTTTAATGCTGGTGGTGTGACATTGCATTCTCCATTCTATTTTACCTTTAACAAAGAAGATTGCCCCTCACTAAACAATGAAAAAGTAGACACATTATGAAAGAACTTCCAACAATTGCGTGTACTCCTCATAGATGAGGCATCACTTGTTGGTGCAACAACACTATATTAAATTGATAAGCAACTCCGACAGATCTTACACACACCAACATCATACTTTGGTAATGTTGACATGTTATTCTTTGTTGATCTTTACCAGGCAAACCCAGTAAGAGACTCTCTGATCTTTGAGAACCCAAAAATGATCAAAAACATAATTCCATATGACTTTTTTGTAGAGAAAATAAAATGTTATGAATTATACACACCAATGTCTTGGCATTATGACATAGATTTGGCACTATGGCATAGGTGTTGTCCTTGATGGCAACTCACTCAGATGGAAGATCTCAGTTCAGGCTCTCAGAATGAAAGAAAAAGAGATATACACAGGTTCCTCTTAACCAAGTCACGTATACACGCGGGTTCGATGATCAAAAGGCGCGTATATGTATGCACGCACTTTCATGCAAGGAAAAGCACGTACATGTGGGAAAGCTTATTTTTGGTCCATGGTATTTAGTCCTTGATATTTGGACCTATGGTTTTGGACCATGGTATCTCGTCCAAAGTGTTGAACCCAGGTATTGGGTCCATGGTATTGATTCTCTATGGTTTTGGACCATGGTATTGAGTAAGGCCTAAGACTATAAAAGGGGAAGGAGATAATTAGGCAAGGGTATTCACTCAAGCATTGAATATCTTATGGAAAGCAAGATCTAGAATTGGGTTATGGTGCATAGCTGGATCTGAACCAGGGAGGAACCTGAGCACTAGAAGAAGAATAAGTTCTATTGTTGGGTCAAGATCTTAAGGCTTGAATAATAGTATCTTTGTGTGATTTTGATCTGTTATATTTGGTGCATGACTTGATCTGTAAATGTGATAATCTGGGTATAATTGATGTCTGAATAGGTGAAAAGGGTAAATTATTTGTTATAGATCTGTACGTAGGTTCGGCACAACAGAGGCACGTATACACGCTGGTTGAATAAGTCAAAACTACGTATAACCTGGTTGGACTTAATACAGAAGCGTATGGACGTAGGTTATACATATCTAAGTAGCGTACGTCTCATAAAATATGTTTTAGCTACCTCTATTTATTGCTACAGTGTTCTGGGTTCAGGATTGGTTTCTGGTTTCTGTTAATGTATTCTAGTTACAACATTCAGAGAAGTAATTGTTTGATTCAGTTTTTATTGAAGCAAAGGAGATTGGTTGATGTAGATGTATTTGATGTTTTTTTATTCTTGGATCCAGTCTGAAAATTTATGAAACGTGGTCCTTGGAAGTAAAGAGAAGGTTGTATCCTTCTGTAGGTCAGTAGTTGCATACTAGTACATCAACTAGTGCAAGAGCTAAGGGGGTTGTAGCTCCCTTCCAGGAGAAGCTGGAGAACGACAGAAGGTTGTAGCGTTCTGCAGGTAGAATCCTGCGTACTGGTATAAGACTACACCAGTACAAAAATGTTGTAAAAATAAGTTTCTTATTAAAAGAAGATAGAGAGGAATTGTAGCAGGTGGTTTTCACCCACATTGGGTTTCCACCTTATATCTTGTGTCCATGTGTGTGATCTGTTCTATTTTACTGCACCTATTTACTATTCTTATGGTTAATAAAGTTCTGATGCACTGATTAAAGATCAACATTTAATGAATCATAAGTTTACTAATATACGCTGGTTGCTTTAGACACAGTAGCATATATATGCAGTTTCCCATAACTGAAGTAGCGTATAAAAATATGATTGCGAAATGAAAAAGAATTGATTTGATAATATTGATTCACCCCCCTCTCTCAATATTATTTCAAACAATTGGTATCAGAGCAGCTCCTTCAGAAGAAGCTTCATCGCTTGAAGGAAGATCTATCATCATGAGAAACTACGAAAAAGAGGCATATATCAGGCCACCAATCTTTGATGGGAGAAACTTCGTCTATTGGAAGGTAAGAATCACAACGTATCTTCAATCTCTTGGTACTGAAGTTTGGGATATCGTGGAAGCTAGATACTCATTTCCATCAGCAACTCCTATAGATACGGCTGGTAAGAAGCAGCATGAAACAAATGCAAAGGCTGTCAATACTCTATTAAGGAGTTTATCTCAATCAAAATTCATCAAAGTTATGCAGCTCAAAACCACAAAAGAAATATGGGACAAGATTGTTCTGAGCTATGAAGGAAACGATCAGGTAAAATGTGCAAAACTACAAACTCTCAGAATTCAATATGAAAATCTCAGAATGCACAATGATGAAAGTGTGGCTAATTATTTCTTACGTATAGATGAGATTGTTAATCATATGAAAAAATTTGGTGAAGAAATAAAAGAAGTTACCTTGGTTGAAAAGGTTCTAAGATCTTTGTCTTCTAAGTTTGAATAAAATGTTTCTGCCATAGAAGAAAAGGAGAATCTACAAAGCATTACCATGTCACAGCTGCACAGAATCCTAACTACTTTCGAAATGAGAAAAGGGGGACCATCAGACAGGAGAGAAGCCACATTCAAAGCTTCAGGAAAAGGAGATTACAATGAGCCAGGGCATGCATCAGAAGAAGAGGAAGAATCAAACTTTGTCAATAACCTTCAACGGGGTTTTGGAAGATTAAGAGGTAAACTACCTTTCAAATGTTTTGCTTGTGGGAGAGTCAGTCACTATGCAGCAAAATGTCCTCATAAAGGTAAACTTGATAAAGGTAAGGAACCAGTTAAATGGAATAGAAAACAAAATGTAAGTAGGAAGAGCTATTACACACATCAAGACAGTGATCGACTTTCAAATAGTGATGAAGATGAGAATGGTAATGATTATAAACTTTTGATGGCTTTTGAAAATGATGATTTCTTGGATGCTATAGATGAAGATGATCTCTATGAAGAAATTTCTAAACTTAAAATTTGTTTATAAGGAAAGAATATGATCATAGATACTCTGACATTCCAACTTGTTGAAAGGGAAAAACACAATGAAAAGTTAGAATGTGAAATTGTGGGACTTAGAAAAGATATTGAGAAAACAAAAGCTCTTAATCTTAGATTTGCTAAAGGATCTGAAACTTTAGATGAGATTATCAATGTACAGCATTCCCCTCTAATCAACACAGGTCTTGGATATTCCGAAGAAGCATCTCAAGCACAGAAGCCATCCACCTCCAAAAGTTATCTTGGTGCAACAAGGAGAAGTGAACAAGTTGACAATCGTTAGCAAAGGGATAAAGAAAATCACCAAGTAAATCAGGGTCAATCTAGTTCAAGGATGAACAGAAACTACAACCAACCGCAGGTAAATCATTCTCAATTTGCCTCAAGAATGAATGTTAATGGAAACTACAATCACTTGGACGGTACATTTGATAGTCGCAGAAATTTCTTTAATGGCCAATGTTTTTCATGTCATAACTTTGGACACAAAGCTACACAATGTATTTCCTACAAGACCATCATGACTGGAGAGGCATGAAATCAAAGGAATGTGACTGGGATCATGAAGAGGACCTACAAGAACTTTTATTCTCTTGAAAATGAAATAGAATGCTCTATTTGCAACAAATTTGGCCATGAAGATTTTGAATGTAGGAGTAAGTTTTGGCAAACATCTTAGAAGGAGCAACCTTCATTGGGTCCCAAAACATGGAGAAAGAAAGAACCACAACCAGAAAGATGTGGTATAGCCTTATATGCGGAAGGACAAGAAAATCAGTGGTAAATCAACAGTGGATGTTTGAAACATATGACAAGTGATAAAGAAAAACTTTAGTCATATAGTGCCTTAGAAAAGGAAAGGAAAGTCTCATTTGAAAATGACACACTTGCATTCATAAAAGGTAAAGGCTCTGTTCTTTTGAAAGAAAAAGTCAGAGCTGGAAATGTTATGTATGTTGATGGCTTAAAGCATAATCTATTGAGTGTTAGCCAAATGTGTGATCAAGGAAATGAGGTAATATTTTGATCAAATGGATGTATTGTTCGTGAGCTTGATATAGGAGAAATGGTGATCAAAGGCATAAGAACTCCAAATAATTTATACATACTAAAGGGAGGACAAAACAATGCTATCTAAGTAAGAATGATGAACATTAGATATGGCACAGAAGATTGGGGCATCTAAGATTCTCTCAGATAAGGAAAGCATGCAAATATCAGGCGGTTCATGATCTTCTTGACATCAAAATTCCAGACAATACAATATGCAAATCATGTCAGTTTGGCAAGAAAACCAAAACTAATTTCCCTGAGAAGGAAGGAACAGCTAGCAAGCCACTTGAACTTGTCCATACTGATGTATGTTGTCCATCCAGGAAAAGGTCACCTCGAGGAGAATAATACTTCATATTGTTCATTGACGACTTTTCTAGGATGTGTTGGATAGGAATTCTGAAGCATAAAGATGAAGCTTTCGAAAAGTTCAAAGCATTTAAAGCCTTGGTTGAAAACAAATCAGATCGCAGAATCAATTGCCTCAGGTCTGATCGAGGAGGGGAATTTACCTCAGATGAATTTTTCGATTTTTGTGAAGAACATGGAATAAGAAGGGATTCTCTACTGCAAGGACTCCTCAAAAAAATGGAGAAGTAGAAAGGGTGAACATAATGCTTCAACAAATGGCTCGTGCTATGCTTGTTGAGTCTGGAACTCCTTCAACTTTCTGGGGTGAAGCTGTGTTTGCTGTCGTTATTATTCTCAATAAGACAAACATCGGGTCAACAACACTGAGACTCCTCATGAACTTTGGTATGGTAAGACTCCTATGGTAAAATATTTCAAAATTTTTGGTAGCAAATGTTACATCAAAAGGATTGATGAAAACCTTGGCAAGTTTGAACCTAGAGCAGATGAAGGCATTCTCCTTGGTTACTCTCCCCACAACAAAGTATATAAGTGTTACAATAAAAGACTTGGAAAAATTGTTGAAAGTATTGATGTAGTGGTCGATGAAGAAGGAAGCAATCCTAGGCAGGTAAAATCTGAAGATTTCGAAGATGATGAGGACTATCCTTCAACATCAAGTTAGACTTATGATGAAGAAGAAACATTTGAGGCACCAGAAGAACAGATAAGGGTAGAAGAAAAGACTTCATCCAAGTATGTCCAGAAGAATAATCCAGAGACTCAAATTTTGGGGCAGAAAGAGGCAGGTGTACAAACAAGAAGAACTATTTCAGAAGCTTCAAGCTATCTAGCATTTCTCTCCTCCACTGAACAACAAAATGTAAGTGAAGCATGCAAAGATGAATGTTGGGTCAAGGCCATGAAAGAAGAGCTTGAGTAGATTGAAAAGAATAACACTTGGGAGTTGGTTCCTAGACCAAATGATAATAATGTCATGGGGACAAAGTGGATATTCGAAAATAAGTTGAATGGAAATGGAGATGTTATTAGAAACAAGGCCATACTTGTTTGTAAAGGGTGTGCTCAACAACAAGGTATAGACTTTGAAGAAACTTTTGCACCGGTTGCTAGACTTGAAGCCATAAGAATGTTCCTTGCTCTTTCTAGCTTCCAGAAGTTCAAAGTATTTCAAATGGATGTGAAATCTACCTTTTTAAATGGAGACTTAGAAGAAGAAGTGTATATTGAGAAACCGGATGGATTCATCCTTGGAAATGATCCAAAACTTGTATGCAGACTTAAGAAGTCACTCTATGGTCTTAAACAGGCTCCAAGGGCTTGGTATTATTGTCTGGACAAATACCTCCATCAATAAGGTTTTCCAAAAGGATCAACAAATAGCAATCTATATATAAAAATTGATAATGATAAATTGCTAATACTTGTTGTGTATGTTGATGATATCATCTTTGGTAGCAATGAAGAAGCCATGAGTCAAAACATTGCTTTGGTGATGTAGAAAGAATTTGAAATGTCCTTTCTTGGTGAGTTGACATATTTTCTTGGTTTACAAGTCCAACAAAATAAAGATGGTATCCTTTTATCACAAACCAAGTACCTCAAGTAGATCTTGAAGAAATATGGCATGGAAGATTCGAAACTTGTATGTACCCCTATGGTAACAGGATGCAGCCTCAGCGCAAATGATGATTCAGCACCAGTACATCAACCAACCTAGAGATCCATGATTGGTAGTCTTCTCTATCTGACAGGTACCTGACCAGACATCATGCATGCAGTGGAAATAGTTGGAAGATTTTAGGCAAATCCAAAAGAAGCACAGCTTCAGGTGGTTAAAAGGATTTTCAAATATCTTCAAGGAACACAAAACTATGGCTTATGGTATCCTAGAGATACAGATCTCACACTTCATCCATAAAAAGATGTAGATTGGGTAGGAAGCGTGGATGACAGAAAAAGAACTAGTGGTAGTGCATTCTTTATGGGTTCCAGATTAGTATCTTGGTTCAGTAAGAAAAAAAGTTCAATTGCTTTATCTATAGCTTAAGCAAAATATGTGGTTGTTGCATCTTGCTGCACACAACTCCTTTGGATGATGCAAACTTTGCAAGATTTTCAAATCACTTGTACTCCACCTATCTCCATTTTATGTGATAATACAAGTGCAATCAGTATTTCAAAGAATCTTGTCATGGATTCAAAGACCAAGCACATACCTATCAAATATCATTTTCTCCGAGAACAAGTGCTTGAACAAAAGGTCAAATTGGAGTATGTTCTCTCCAAGGAACAGGTTGATGATATACTCACCAAACCACTGCCCAGGGAGACATTTCAATACCTCAGACAGAAGCTGGGAGTAAGTGATGCATCATCATGCTGTTGAAACTTGTTTGTTTCAGAGAAAAGTAGTTGTACGTGAGTTTCATGTGGAGCATCCACATACATACGTCAGTTTCTGTGGATACAGTCACGTATATGTTGATTTGAAGACAAACAATGGGCTAGGCTTAGGATGAAAAGAGTCTGATATGGGTATGACAGAGACCATCTGACATAGGTTCAGGGGGAGCATATATACTTCTAATAATACATTGTTGGCATTATCTTAGAAGATCTTGGTTCAAGTTCACAATTGTTTTTGGTTTCAGGTGGAACAGGTGCAGAGGGAGAACATGGTTTCTAGTTTGAATGATGATTGACAGATGATGCTGATGATAGTTGTTGATGACTATCATAGTCTTGTTGTAGATATTTCATCTCTATGTCATGTATTTCTTTTCTTATCAAGGTCATGTAACGACCTACCTTGGTTTCCCCACTATGCCTTGTTTTATCATGTGTAAACTTTTGGTGTATCCCCACTTGGTTGGGTGGATGAGTCAACATTGGTATATCCCCGCTTGCTTGGGAGATGGATGTATGTATGAGTCTTTGGTGATAGAAAGGTAATTTATGATGTATAAAGTCATGTTTCTTCTTGTAGAACATCTTCTTGCAAACTGTGCCTATAGTCAGGCGGAGCATGGACAGCACAACAAAACAGACATTGTAGCATATACTTAGGGGGAGCATAACCCTTTGCCCTTTATGAAAAAGTGGGAGAATGACTTTGAGTGACTTGGGGTTGCCATCAAGTCCAAAGGGGGAGATTGTTGGCATTATGACACAGGTTTGGCACTATGGCATAGGTGTTGTCCTTGATGGCAACTCACTCAAATGGAACATCTCAATTCAGGCTCTCAAAATGAAAGAAAAAGAGATATATGCAAGTTCCTCTTAACCAAGTCGTGTATACACACAGGTTCGATGATCGAAAGTCGCGTATATTTATGAACACACTTTTATGCAAGGAAAAGCGTGTACATATGGGAAAACTTAATTTTGGTCCATGGTATTTAGTCCTTGATATTTGGACCTATGGTTTTGGACCATGGTATCTTGTCCAAAGTGTTGAACCTAGGTATTAGGTCCATGGTATTGATTCTCTATGGTTTTGGACCATGGTATTGAGTAAGCCCTAAGACTATAAAAGGGGAAGGAGATCATTAGGCAAGGGTATTCAGTCAAGCATTGAATATCTTATGGAGAGCAAGATCTATAATTGGGTTATGGTGCATAGCAAGATCTAAACCAAGGAAGAACCTGAGCACTAGAAGAAGCATAAGTTCTATTGTTGGGTCAAGATCTTAAGGCTTGAACAGTAGTATCTTTGTGTGATTTTGATCTGTTATATTTGGCGCGTGACTTGATCTATAAATGTGATAATCTGGGTATAAATGATGTCTGAATAAGTGAAAAGGGTAAATTATCTTTTATAGATCTGTATGCAGGTTTGGCACAGCAGAGGCGCGTATACACGCTAGTTCAGTTAGCCAAAACTACGTATATGCTGGTTGGCCTTAATATAGAAGCGTATGCATGCAGGTTCTACATATTTAAGTAGCGTACGTCTGATAAAATATGTTTTAGCTACCTCTGTTTATTGCTGCAGTGTTCTGGGTTCAAGATTGGTTTTTGGTTTCTATTAATGTATTCTAGTTACAACATTCGGAGAAGTAATTATTTGATTCAGTTTTTATTGAAGCAAAGGAGATTGGTTGATTAAGATGTATTTGATGTTTTATTATTGATGGGTCCAGTTTGAAAATTTATGAAACGTGGTCCCTAGAAGCATAGAGAAGGTTGTAGCCTTCTATAGGTCAACACCTACGTACTAGTATATCAGCTAGTACAAGAGCTAAGGGGGTTGTAGCTCTGTTCCAGGAGAAGCTGGAGAAAGAGAGAAGGTTGTAGCCTTCTGTAGGTAGAAGCATACGTATTGGTATAAGACTGCACTAGTACAAAAATGTCGTAAAAAGAAGTTTCTTATTAAAAGAAGATAGAAACGAATTGCAGCAGGTGGTTTTCACCCACATTGGGTTTCCACTTTATATCTTTTGTCCATGTGTGTGATATGTTCTACTACACTTGTTTACTGTTCTTATGGTTAATAATGTTCTGATGCACTGATTAAACATCAACATTTAATGAATCATATGTTTATTGATATACGCTGGTTGCTTTAGAGACAATAGTGTATATACGTAGTTTACCATAACTGAAGTAGTGTATACCAATCTGATTGTGAGATGAAAAATAATTGATTTGATAATACTGATTCACCCCCCCTCTCAGTATTATTTCCAACACAATGTGTCAAAGAGACCCATTGTTCATAAATGTAGTAAATAGGATGAGATTAAACATGCAAACAGATCAAGATATTGCTTACATAAACAATAATTGCAATAGGCTTGCACCTTTAAGCCCAATTTTCCCATACATTTTCTATCAAAACAAAGATGTCCATAGTCACAATGCAAAAATACTTTCACTAACAAAGGGGGAACAAATAATGCTCGTTGTAATTGACAACTACGAGATTCCTAGATCTAGTTATTTTGCCTTTGATAAAGCAATCTCATTGCCATCAACAATTACAATTAAACAAACATGTTAGTTGAACTATATGTAGGAAACTACAATACTAACGATGGATTGGTTAATGGTGATGAAGGAATTTTCAAATCCTATTCACCTAACAACAACCAACCTGACATTGTTGGCTAGAATTTTCAGACATAGAAATTGGGAAACAACAAAGAAACAAATTCAAACAGCTATACGATATAAATATATTTCAAAACTGGACACCAATATTTTGAATTTCAAAATCACTAGCAATGTCTCATAACAGATTACAAATTACAATTCGAAAACGATTTCCAATCCAATTAGCTTATGCACGAACAATACACCGAACACAAGGGTTGACATTAGATCAGCTTGCATTTGATGCAACTGGTGTCACAAAACATGGTCTAGACTATAGTTCACTATCACATGTTAGGACTATCAACTCACTATACTTGATTAACAAATTGGCGCAACAAAACTTACATGTCAAAAACAAGATAATCAATGAAATGGCACAGCCAGAAACAATTGGTGCATGGGAACTAGAATTCGCAAAGAAGAAATATGATAACAAGAATGTTTTATCAATTGCAAGTCTAAACACATGTATTCTACATGCACTTCTTAGTGACGTGATCCATTACAAGGACTTAATGGATGATGTGATTCTCCATTGTCGAGAAACTCATTTGTACATTTCGCCAAGAGACAAAGAATTCTTATCATTCAATTTTGTCATTGCACATTCTACACATGGAATTCTTACTTGTATAAACAAAAAAAATATCTATTAAAGCAACAAAGACATTTTGCAAAGACAAAATAGAGTTTACACTAGTTGACATGTACTTTAAACAACCAATTTCCTTAATGAACATTTATGCAGCACCATTTGAACAAGTATCCATGGTAATACAAATAATTAAAGAAGCAAAATGGAAAACTACATATAGCAATTGTGTTTTCTTTGTTATTGGTGATTTCAACATTGACATCCAACTACAAACAACTCGTAGAAAAATCTTTGTACAATTTATGGAAATTGAAAACTTACAAGAAATAACAAGTAAACTATCTCCGCAACGAAAAAAAATAATAGACCATATCTGGACAACCTTGCCCATAAAACAATGTGAAATAAATGTGACATGGGCATATTGGTCTGATCATAGCATATTTTATGCCCTACTATATCTCTAATGACACTTTTCTGTGAAATCTGCTAAACATGCCATAAAACAAAGTCTATGTTTTCCACTTTTTTTGCATTTTTGTTTTCTCATAGAAAAATCAATGTAACAATGAGGTACAAGTTTCTATACAATTTGCTAAACATCACATTCAAACAAATTTTATGTTCTCCAAGCAAAATCAATGTCCAATCGACATACTAAGAGTCTATGTTTTGCAGCTTCCTTGCAACTTGTTAGGCACCTATACTACTAGTGAAACCCCTTATTATAAGTACAACCCCCTTATTATATTGATGTACCCATGTAGTGCCCATATTGTTACTATTGTGCCCCATAGAAGCCCACTATTGTTATTATTGTGCCCTTACATTATTATTGTTATGTAGGCTCCGATTATATAATGACCCCTTAGACTCCTATATATAGAAAGGAGGTCTTTTCATTTGTATCATCCAAGAATTGTTCAGTTATGTAATGTAAATGAGGTTGCCCCCTCGAAGAGGCTGAATTCTAAGGCGTTGATGTATCTTTTCTATCTTTTCTTGAGCTGGTTTCATAACACAACTACTTTGGGCAAACTAATCCAGGTATGTAACAACACATAGAATAACATTATGCACAGATTTACTATTGCATAGAACACATTTTGCTTGTAAACCTAACAACTTGTACTCATGCCCTGTACAGGTAAATCATATGAAAGGACAACACAAAGAAAGTACTTCTCCAGAGACTTGCAGCTTCTCAGAATTTGATAAAAAGTAACTAAACAAGCTTTATATCTATTCTTACAAGTTTTCTAATGCAAACAATATGTTAATTTAGATTTTTTTAATATTGTTCTACAGACAAAAACAAGAAGAGGAATCTGAAATAAAGGCTAACCATCAAAAATGCAATCTGATCATAATACAAGAACTGAAGAGCGTGAACCTCAAAACAATCTGTCACGGTGACATCCTTGTAATATATAAAACAAATACTCGATCAAATACATGGAATTGAATTCTTACGTGTTGACCTAGTTGATAACAAAGGGAATATGGCAATTACACTGAATGTGCCACACAATCTCATTGCTACTGTTGAAGCCAAACTTGCATTTGGCCAGGGAATTTGTATAAGAGATTTTAATATCTCTTCAAAAACAATTTATGACCCTGGAGACTGCACTTGCATATTAGTTCTACATGATAAAAGCACCACAGAAACAATTCCAACCATCTGTAACGAGTACAAATTTGTACCAACAACAACAATTAACTAGCTCACAAACACAACAGCTGCATTCGCGATCGGCACATTCGTTGGCCTTGTAACATCTACAAAAGAAATAGGCAGTTAATATGTGCTAAATAGCAAGGATGACCAATCTCAAAAACACAAAGCCACAATACATACAAATTCAATCATATATACTTTTTTACATTTACTGAAACATATTTTAAAGCAATTACTTTTAACACTAGTACATTTTACAATTTAGGGCTATCTCTTCAGTACATTTGTATCACTTTTCAAATCAATACAAAAACAAATTTTGAAACAAGAAGCACCAATGGTGTTGTTTCCAAATGTTGTTAAAGGAAAAGAACACAAATCACTACGCACGTGCAAGTCCACCTTCATAACAGCTATCAATTCGAATAGAGTATTTGCAAAGCTAATGAAACTAATTGTGTCAACAACAAAGGTTGTTTCGTAGTTCACAGAATATAAAATTCTACTCCTTTATTTATTGTCCTAGCATTTTCTATTACAATCTCTAATGCTAAAACTACACTGGAACATGAACCAGGTAAAAGGAATGCTGATGATATCACACATTCATGCAGAACCTTTTGTAACAATTTGCAAAATTGCTTTCTTCTAGCAGATACATTCAAAACAGTTTCTACGGATAAACTTGATTGTTCCACATGTAAAGAGTTAACCATGTATCATCGTTGTCTACATTTGCACTGTATTATCCAAAAAAGGCAAACGTTTAGTATAAGTGCATTCTGAAGAACAGTTTGCTACTAGAGCTTTGTCAATATTTAATAGATATAACATATGAAAAATATCTAGAAGACATTGCTCATGTCACATACAAACTACGAGACTTCCATGTACAAAGTAGTTTTCTGCTGGATAGTTCAGATGTCATTTTGCGCAAAGAATAATTCAGTTTCAGTATCAAAGAGGATTAATCTCTTCTGTCATCTCACACATCTACTTGCCATGGTACTCCTCTTCTATTGTTGTTTTTCATGAAATTTGGTGTTCCTCCTCTGTTGTTGCTTTTTCATGAAATTTGTTCAAATTGCACTACCTCGACATTTTGTTTCATAAACCATGCTCCCAAGAAATGCTAGCAAAATATCTTTCCATTTTGCAAATGTAACCATGGTGCAATTCTGTGTCCTCAATCTAAACCCTGGTATCAAGGAACTAAGGTCTGTAAATATTGTATCATTGATTACTAGATACTGTAAATAATAGATATTCATTTATTGTCTTAGCTTAATGCTTTGGATGTTGTAAATAATAAATATCCATTTGTTGTCTTGGCTTAATTCTTTAGAACATATTGATGATCATTTCATATTCACCTTCATATCAATGCAAAAATATTGTGTCAAATATGCACAAAATCACTTCCAACATTCACCTCTTTCTTGCTATATGTGTCTAAATATTCCTATCTTATTAACCCTAGCCAATCCTATATTATTAGCTATGAGTTTGAGCATATGAGCATACCTAGATTTATTCTTTGTTTACTAGCATTTACCCTTGCATCATGTACCCATCAAGAAATATACTGAAGTAATTCGTGAACAAACCAATTCTGGGAAAAAAAATTTACATATCGATGTGACAATTTTGTCTTAGCTTATTGCTTTGCAAGGTAGACAACACTTCACATGAAGACTTGTTTGGTTGTGCACTGGGTCATTCAAACTCTCTTGCCCCCAATTGGGATTATTTTTGCTTCACTTCAAGCATCCTGCCGAATGCTGACCTTTCCAAATAACAATTGTATCAACTTACTTAATAAGTCAATTGATTCTAACTTACGTGAGACATACATGGCAATAGTGATGTAGAGCAACGTTGGTTCCTCTACGAGTTAATATGGAGAGGCAAAGGGATGATTGCTCCAAATGTGAAAGTAGTGAATTTTCAAACCAAATTACAGGGAGGAGCCCTACAATGGCTTATGAAGTTTACCCAAACATATCCTTATACTTGAATTCTAGATGCTAGACTCAAAGCAATATGGTTGTATTGAGCTGAAATATATAAAGAAGATGGTTGGTGAAAGTGCATGAGGACATGGGCCTAAAGTTTGTGCTCTTAGTTCATATCCTTCTACCATTATGCCACTCTTAACATAGGTGTGAAACCAAGAGATAACTGTATGCTTGCCCTTATTGCATAAGCATATGCAATTACTAGTTACTTTTGATCATATTGATTTAACATTGAGCTCAGGATACCACGACAAGCATTTGATTGCTAGGCCTGTTTACCGAAATGAACTAACCCAACCGATCTATCTAATTGATCTGGTTCCCTACTTACCCAAATGAGATTATAAGGTCTAAGTGGAGATTCTATAATCTCCACCAACTAGATCTCATTCTCTAAATAAGGTATCTGCACCTTTTGTTGCTTATAGATAAACAACTTGTTATATTGTTGCTTACTCACTTGAATCACGCTTATAGATAAAAAATTGGTTATACTGCTGCTTACTCACCTGAATCACCTTTTGCTGGTGATCGTATTGAAATTGGTGCTTCTTCCACCTTTGCCTTTGCTTTTGCAGGATCTACTGGCATTAGCTATCAAACTGGTAGTCTACTTAGGGTATTGCTAGTCTTCAGGGTTCCCCTTTGGGTATTTACTATGGGCCTTTGTAATGTATAAGTGAATGCCCCCTCGAGGGCACCAACTCCAACTTGCTCAAGGCCGATGTTATGTAACCAGTTCAAGAAAAAGATAGAAAAGATAGATCAATGCCTTAGAATTCAGCCTCTTCGAGGGGGAAACCTCCTTTACATTACATAAATGAACAATTCATAGATGATTCAAATGAAAAAACCTCCTTTCTATATATATGAGTCTAAGGAGTCACAATATAACCCAGCCAACCTAACAATAATAATATAAATCCACAAAAATAACACTAGAGGGATTCTATGGGGCACAGTAATAACAATATGGTGACAATAGGGGCACAACAATATTAATAAGGGGTACAACTACCATATTAATGGGGTAATCACTAGTATTA